>JAOQMS010026955.1:0-15204 GCA_027563885.1 Erythroxylum longipes | reverse complement strand
TTTTAATTTTAACTATATTTTATTTTGTAATAAAAATTATTTATGCATATAAATATTATTTAAAATATATTAAACAACATGCAAAGCACAATAAATTAATTATTATATAATTTTAAACCATATCAAACATAAATGAAAGTATATCTAACCAATTTGTATGGATTATAACATAAGTAAAACTAATATCAAAAATAAATACTAAAACATATAAAAAAAGTCAAATAATATTATATAAATCTCAAAATAAATGTGAAGATGTGTTTGTGGGTATTTTGGGAATTATGTGTAAAACATAAGGGTAAAAGGGACTAAAAGTAGGCTCATTAATTGATCTGAAAAATCTACTTGAAAAAGTGCTTTTTTGAGAAGCTCCAAATTTGAGCTTCTTAAAAAGCTGTATTTTAACTGCCAAAAAAGCTATATCTACTAAACAAGTGCTTTTTTTATTTTACAGTCAAACACTCATTTTTCTTTAAAAAAAGCTTTTGTGGTGGAAAAAAGTACTTATTTACCCTCCAAAAGCTCAACCAAATAAGCACTAAATGATGCATCGTATATGGTTGCTGCCTTGATTAATCGGTTTTCCTAATTCCTAATGCTACAGCCTAATTAAATCTAGAGATCGTATCCTAAGTTATTTGGTGGTTAGGTTTAATAAACAATCGTATCTTGATTAAACAAAACCTAAGGGAAAACTCGGGTTAATTATTAACCCGCGATTAATAGTTGCTAGGAGAGGCTTGAGAATAAAAAATCATTGAATTATGCTTAATTAGGGTGTAGGCCAAGATTGAACCGAAGAACCAGATCCCGATCAAATTCCCCAATTTTACCATTTTCGTATATTTTCTTTAATTTGTTTTTATTAGTTAGTTTCATTTTATTTTCTTATTCCAACCCCCCCCCCCCCCAATTTTTCCTAAATACCGATTAATTTCATTTTATAGGCTAACCGAACACTCTTTGTGGGACCGACCTAGACCCACCACTACTACAGTAGTAGTCTAGTTATTTTATTTTGATTAACGTTACGACTACTAGTCAATTTTGGTGCCGTTGTTGAGGAGTGTGGTGTTTTAGTTTTTGTTTGTGATTTAATTGGTGTTTTGTTTATATTCGTTCATAATTGATTTCTTTTCAGTTATTTTGTGATTATTTCATGATCCTTTCTTTATTGTGTTTCGTGTTTGTGTTTTATAAAAATTAAAAAAAATTATCATGGATGGAAGCAATTTCTTTTATAATTCATATTCTCAATCTTATAACAATGTTTGGACTGATCAACCTAACTTTTGTTATGGATTGGATAATCATCATAATTACTTCCATGATAGTTTGTAGGATGCACAGCAATTCTCATACAAACCAGAAGCTTCCTATCACGACTCCGGTCCATCTCTGGAAGAGTTTATTGATATAATGAATGCTAACACTTTGCAATTGCGGTAGAATACTCTACAATTCTAGCATAATGGAGGGCAATTTCTAAAAACTACATGGTCTAATGCCTAAGGTTTAGAGAGCCAACATAACTCAAGTACGTCTCTAGAAGAAATGCTTAATATTATGGCTACTACCAATCTTCAAATTCGATAGGATATGCAGTAGTTCTAGCAAAATATGCAACAACTATTTTAGCAAAATGTACAGCAAATCTGAGAGGATGCTCTGCAAATCCAACAAGATGTATTGCCTCGATGGGGAGATATCAATCATCTAGATCCACAAAGCGAAGAGGAGTAGTCATATCAACCCGAGGTGTATCCAATAGATGTTTATGCGGAAACTTTGCAAAGTGATGAGGAGATTGAGAATTCTGAGGTCAACCCTCAAAGAGTTGCTAGTGTCGAAGAAGTTGAGGAGGAGCTCGAAGCTGAAAAGGACATCATTTAGCTCAAAGGTAAGTATTGAGTCCATAATTATTTTTGAAATTAACTCTTCACCTTTACATGGCATATTAAAGGAACTAAACGAGGAAGTAAAAGGTGAGGAGATGTTTGAAATATTTCTCGAGCGCATGGACTCAGTCTAGATTGAATGTCTGGGGATAGGGAAGGAGTTAAATAGGAACAATTATTAACCAAGACCCTATCCTGAAGAACTTCACGTTGAAGAACTGCATGTGCCACCTGAAGATCACAATTTTATCACGTGAGGGGAAGAAGGAGTCAAGCCAGCAACCCTAAACAAAGGCGCTTCTTGGGAAGCAACCCGAGGGAAGTAAATTTCTTTTCTTTACATTGTCACATTTCTTTTTATTTTCTTGCTTGTTCTTTGTTGGTTTGTTTATTACTTGTTTTAAGTTTTCAATCAAAATGAGAGAAAGAATAAAACAAAAAAAACAAACAATTTCTCATTTTTTGTTGCTTATGGGATTATATAGTCATGATTAGAGAATTAGTTGACTAGAGAATTTCATAGCAACTTTGGCATGTACTTGTACTCTTGTGATTGGTTGTTGTGCATTTATCTTTAGAAGAGTAGTGACCAGTGGTAGACAAAGCCGGTAAGATTTTGAGCCTTATTAGACTGAAACATTCATATCAGTCTCTTTGTCTTTTGATAATGTGTGACCTTCATGACATGTACATCCTAGTTTTGCATTGAATTTCTTTTCAAGACCACATTTCTATCACATGCATTAACATAGATATGATTAGGCATTCTTTGTTTTTCATAAACTACATTAGCCAAATAACCTATCCTATTGACATGATTTTTCCCTTAATAAACCCCTTTAAGCTTTATACCTTTCTTTTTGTATCAACCTCATTACATGCTTTAAACTTAATCAAATATCCTACCCAAGCCATAAAGCTAGTGAAGTTTGTGATTGGTGAATTTGTGGATGTACAAAAGTGTAAGTGTGGGGGTGTACATATGTGTGGATTGGCTATAATGATTGGGATGTTATTTTATATCTTATCATTGAAATTCCCATGTTAATGTAATTTCTTTTTATGTTAAAAAAGTTAAAAAGAAAAAGAAAAAAGGAGAAAAGAAAAGAAAACGAAAAAGAAAAAGAAAGAAAGAAAAAATGAATGAAAAAAGAAAATCGTTTAAATAAATTTATCTAGGAGCATGGGCATATGTGTTGAAAAGTTGTTTATGAATAATGCATTCTCCTAAAGTTGTGATAAATGGGTTCTTTGAGTATATTGGATATAAGGTAGATGTTGACTTGAAAGGTTCACTCTTATGGTTTTAATGTGTTGTTGGCATAAATTGTATGAGTGATTCCTTCGAATTGGTATATGTTTCATATGGTTGGTGTGTGAGAGTTGAATAGGGTTGTGAAATATAAATGTTGCATTTGTCATAACTGTCGGTACCTAGTTTTTGATTGAGTGTTACTTTTGTTTCACTATCTTTGATGGCTTTCATGCTACTTGACCTAAATACATCTCATCTTATCTTTGCCCACATTATAAGCCTAAAAAGTCCTTTAATTCATGATTTTGCATGTGAATTTTAGTAGTAGAGAAATGAAATGATATGCAAAGTTGTAGATTGTCATGATCATGAATGGTATTGAGTGTACTTGTTCATATATTTTAGTTAAATACATTTTCCTAGTCTACCATTAGATTGCTCAGTTTTAAAGGTATTGAATGTTGTTTGATCATGAGTAAAAGCTTGGAATGTTGAATTCTTTCTATGATTTTTTAAAGTCATTCATCTTTGGTTATGATTATATAGTCTTGGAAAATATGGGAATTGAGTAAATGTTTCGGGTCTTTGAGCTTAATTTGGATGTTTTGCCCAAGGATGGCCAAAAGCTAAGTGTGGGGGAAATTAATATGCGTTTAATTGTTGATACATTTAATCATTTATACTTAGCAATTATTGACATGAAATTGCTTAAGATATTCACTTTAATTCGTATATGATTTTAGGTACAATTTAAAAGCAAAGAAACTAAAGTGAGTCCAAAGCATTACATTTGGGTCATTTTCTGAAGAATCACAATCCTTTGTCGTCATAGAGCAAGAATAATAAATATTGGAGCCAGTAATTAATGCCAAGAAAATGAGACACATGTTAAAAATACAAAGAAGATTAAAGATGAAGCATGCAGCAGTCCATGAGCTAAACGTTTGAATTGAATGCAAGCAGCCTACGTTTCATGCAAGCAAAACAACGTGGAAGAGGAGCAGAAGCATGAATAAAATGAATCATAAGCCAAGTGAGGAAAACAGCCAAAACGACAGCACAGATAAGAGGCAGGAGTAGCAGAAACGCAAACGTTTCATACCAACACGCAGTGTTACAAGACAGCAGAAGTAAGCTACCGTTTATCGCTAGTATTTAACGTGAACGCTGGCATTAAGCGTGAACGCTAGCATTTAACGTCCCAATGCTAGCGTTTTAAGAAGGCAGAAGGGTTAAAAGAAGGCATGTACAGGATGGTGGAAGAAGAACACACCAAAACTTAATTCATCCCATCAGCTATAGTGAAAAGAAAAGAACGTAACAGTAGAGAAGCTACAGTGAAGAGTGGAGGCAGTAGAGAAGAAAAGAAGAGCTGCGTGAATAATGAGTTGGGACAAATGTTTATTTTTCCCATCATGAACAGTGAAGAAGAAATGTTTGCGTAGTGAAGTAGAATTTAGGGGTTTTCGGTTAGGAATAAAAATAGGGGCGAAGCTCTATCTTTTTGGGAGACCCATTGAAGAGTAACATCCCGACACCGATTTAGAGGCAACATCGACTCTGACGACCCAGGTTAAGCATTTTTTTCATTTTTTTGTTATTTCTTTCTCTCATTAGAAATTGATTGTATTATCATATGTTAATTGATTTAGGTTTTGTGTATGGATAATCAAATTTTCCTTATTGTTTGGTTATTTGTGCATGAACCCATAGGGTATTATGAAAGGATGATTTTAATGCGTTCATTGAATCGTTTGATTACATACCCATTGCTGGATTGATGCCACTAGGTAAGACCATTTTCCTTTACCTTTCATTAATCAGATGATTGAGAAATTAGCTGAACATGACTTTTATTATGCCTTAGATGGATATAGTGGATATTTGCAGATTCCGGTAGCCCCAGAAGATCAGGAGAAAACAACTTTTACATGTCCTTATGGTACATTTGCATATAAATGCATGCCATTTGGTTTATGCAATGCTCCAACTACATTTCAAGGATGCATGATGGCTATTTTCTGACTTGCTTAAATCTTGCATTGAAATTTTCATGAATGACTTCTCTGTGTTTGGTACTTCATTTGATGCATGCTTGTATAACTTAGAGAAAGTCTTGATTAGGTGTAAAGAGGCCCATTTAGTGCTTAATTGGGAAAAATGTCATTTCATGGTCCAGAAGTGCAATGTTTTAGGTCACAAGATTTCTAGCAAGGGTATAGAGGTAGAACCAGCAAAAATTGATGTCATTAAGAACTTCCACCACCAAACAATCTTAAATCCATTAGAAGTTTCTTAGGCCATGTTGGTTTTTGTCGTAGGTTCATTAAGGATTTTTCTAAGATTGCTAGCCCTTTGACTAAGTTGCTTGAAAAAGATGTTATATTTACTTTTGACGATAAATGTTTGACACCTTTTCAATTGTTAAAGGATATACTTATGACTGCGCCTATTCTTATATCTCCTGACTGGTCTCTTCCTTTTGAATTAATGTATGATGCAAGTGATTATGTAGTAGGTGCTGTTTTAGGCCAAATATAAGGTAAGAATTTTCATCCCATTTTTTATGCAAGTAGGACATTGAGCAGTGCACAATGCCGTTACACCACCACAGAGAAAGAGATGTTGGTGGTTGTGTTCGCTTTTGACAAATTTCGCTCATATTTGGTTTTGTCTAAAGTGATTGTGTATATTGACCATGCAACCTTGAAATACTTGATGACAAAACCCCATGCTAAACCAAGACTAATTCATTGGATTTTACTTTTGCTAGAGTTTGACATTGGGTTGAGGGATAAGAAGGGAGCCGAGAATTTTGTAGCTGAGCATTTTTCAAGGTTAGATGAAGTTGCCATAGAGAGTGCAACAATGAAGGACATTCAAGAGACTTTTCCTGATGAGCATCTGATGGTTATGACAGTCACTCCTTGGTTTGTAGACTATGTAAACTAACTTACTGGTAATATCTATCCCCCTGATTTTTCTTATACTCAAAAGGAAAAAAATTGTCAGACGTAAGACACTATCTTTGGGATGATCCTTTGATTTACAAGATTTGTGTGGATGGTATTGTTAGGCGTTTCATTCCCAAAGAGGAAATGTCCTCTATGTTATATCATTATCATTCTAAAGAGGCTGGGGAACAGACAGTCACTCCTTGGTTTGCAGACTATGTAAACTACCTTACTGGTAATATCTATCCCCCTGATTTTTCTTATGCTCAAAAGAAAAAAATTTTGTCAAACGTAAGACACTATCTTTGGGATGATCCTTTGCTTTACAAGATTTATGTAAATGGTATTGTTAGGCGTTGCATTCCTGAAGAGGAAATGTCCTCTGTGTTATATCATTATCATTTTAGAGAGGCTGGGGAACATTATGGTGCATCTAGGACAGCTCGTAAGGTTTTAGAGTGTGGTTTCTATTGGCCCACCTTATTTAGGGATGCATTTGCATTTGTCAAATCTTGTGATAGGTGTCAAAAGGTTGGAAACATTAGTAGTAGACATGAAATGCCATTGACTAACATTCTTGTTTGCGAGGTTTTTGATTTTTAGGGCATAGACTTCATGGGACCATTCCCTAAGTCTTTCTCCAATCAATATATATTGGTTTCTATTGATTATGTTAGCAAATGGGTGCAAGCAGAGGCATTGCCCACAAATGAGGCTAGAGGTGTTGTTAAGTTTTTGAAGAAAAATATTTTTACATGTTTTGGCACACCTAAGGCTATCATTAATGATGGGGGGTCATATTTTTGCAACAAACTTTTTGATTCATTGTTAGCTAAGTATGGGGTGACCCCTAAGGTTGCTACTCCATACTACCCCTAAACTAGTAGGCAAAGTGACGTCTCAAATAGGGAATTAAAGAAAATATTAGAGAAAACTGTTAATGCTTCTAGGAGGGACTGGTTTTTAAAGCTAGATGATGCACTTTGGGCATATAGAACCACATTTAAGACACCTATAGGCATGTCACCATTCAGGATAGTGTATGGAAATTCTTGTCATCTCCCAGTTGAATTAGAGTATCGTTCATACTAGGCTACCAAATTTTTTAAATTTGATTTATCTTCAGCAGTTGTTAAGAGACTTATGCAGCTTCACGAGCTTGAAGACTTTCGTTCAGATGCTTATAACAATTCAAAGTTGTATAAGGAGTGTGTGAAGAGGTGGCATGACAAGAAGATCCTTCACTGAGACTTTAAAGTAGGCGACCAGGTATTTTCTTCTTCCTTTTTTCCCTCTTTGTGTTTGATTGTTAACTATTTGAACATTAGGGACGATGTTCATATTAAGTGTGGGGGGGATTGAGATTATGTGCATGTTGAAGTTTATGATATTGATGTGGATGTTGAGAGATACACACTTGAATGGTTGCAACTCTTTTGATAGCTAACTTGGGCCCCATTTTTAAAAAATTTTTGCGCTTAAATTTGACCATAAGATTCTGTCAAAGTAGTTGGAAGGAGAATTAAGTTTTATGCATGAATTTGGATTAGACAGCTTAAGAGGGTAGTGAACCATGTGAAATTATTGAAATAGTTAATGGCATAAACTTAACTTAGTCAATAACTGATGTTTAAGTGATGAAGCAATGTATGGAGTTTTGATGGATTTTCATTTAAGCACATGTGAGGTATTAAGCTATATGACTACATCTCATAGTCATTTATTTTATTTATTGTAACTAATACTTCTCTATGTAGATTACCTTCAGAACTTGCTCTGAACCTGTTTAATACTGTTAGTTACATGACTTATGGACATGATAAAGGTGTTCTTTATTTTTAACCTTTAGCTTAAATGACCCACAAAGTCATTTTTCCCTTGCTGCCCCTTTTGAGCCTTTAACCTTGTTTGTTTTCATATTAATCACACCACATTGAAACTTGAAAACTTTTTAGCCTGACCCTTTCATAAGTTGAATTAAGTACTAAGTATTTAATGTCATTAATTTAGGGACTTTTGTTTTATATGCTATTATGAGATATTTTAAAGGTACATCTACTCAGTTGTTGTTGATTTGTGCTACTACTATCTTCTTTTATGTTTAATGTTATAAAAAAAGAAAAAAAGAAAAAAGAAAAAAGAAAAAAGAAAAAGAAAAGATCAAACAGTAGCACTTGGATAGTGATGAGTAGCTGTAGTCCCGTGTTTCTGTTTGCATATCTTAGAATTTCTTTTTGATTGTCCCACGTTACTTAATGCTTTGTGAAAGCTTGTGAGTAGCCTGTTCCCTTTTTACCTTACCTTCACAAGCCCCATTACATCCTTTAATAAAAGCCCTCTTGATCCATGATGACATGTACTCTATGTAGTGAAAAATGGGTGAATTTGCAAGCCTATGGTAGTGTAATTTCTTAGAGGAAGCTTTGAGTGAAACACAACCCTTATACACTTGAGTGACATGAGTGAATATCGTGAGTAAGGTCCATTTTAATTTTATGCTTGCTTTTGATCAAGGATATCTACCTTTGATTTTGTTTATATGCATTGATGAAAAGATAATGACATATGTATTAGCTTGATACATGAGTTTGCCTAAGTTTAAGGGATTGCAAACACTTGATTTTCTTTGAAAATGAAATGACAGAATGTGTTGGTTGTGATCCAAGTAAGTTGCTTAAGGACAAGCAACAATTCAAATGTGGGGGTGTTGTTAATGGGCATTTTATATTGCTTTTAGATATATAATTAGCTAAAATTTTGTCCATTTAATTTTTAAATTGCACTAATTAAGAGTTAATTGTTTTAATTTTAGGCATATGTTAGATTTGGAACGTTTAAAAGCACAAAGTAAGAAAAGCTTCTCAAAGCAGGCAAAGGCAATAAACAACAAAGTAGCAGCCCATCAATTTAAAAGAAATGAAAACGTTTCAGTCAGAAGACGAGTGGCGTGCGTGAATTAGACAGGTGACCAAAAAACCTCAACTTATTCATCACATCAATGAATAGGAAAAGAAGAGGAGAGCTGGCGGCGTAAGAGTGAGCGTGAAAGAAAAGAAAAAAAAAGAGAAGAGAAGTTGGCGGCAGAGAGAGCAGAGGAACGACAGCGTGAGTTCGTGAATAAGGTAGACCAAAAACCTAATCGTCACATCAGGAAAGAAGGAACACAGCTGGAGGTGGCAGTGAGAGAGGAGATAAAACAATTTTGGCCAAGAAGATAGCATAAGCAACAGCTGTGCGTGAACAAGAGGGGTGGACCGAAGAGTTTATTTTTCATGTCAATGAACAGGAATGAAGGAGAGAGCTATAGCTGAAGATAGAGGCGTGAGAGAAAAAATAGTAGCTGGAGAAGACTAAATATTAGGTGTTTTTAATTTGTTTTTATTCCTTCATTATTTTAATTGTCGTTGATTTAATCAATGCAATTATATATCATGACCATGATTTATGTTACATTGACGAATATGTGTAGGTAAGTTTTCTTTGGTTGAGGTTAGGATTGATATTAGATTAGGACAATTTCTGTGGTATTATTTTATTTGCTTGATTGAATGCATATTTAGCCTAATTTAGATTGATCAACTAGATTAAGGCCTTAGATGATTGAATGCCATAACCATTGGGATTTGATTTGTCAGAAAATCGATTAAGCAACATACTTGAGGCTAACACGTAGACCAACCATAGAATCTTGTATGAGGATACCTAGGATTAACGAACTTAATTTTAGGCTTCTTGCATTGGGTGTTTTCTTTTTATTCCGAATTCTCTATGAACCAAATAGGTAACTTGGATTTAAAAGACAAAGGAATTCTTATGAATATTGAGTTTAACTTGCTTAAGTGAAGTAACTCTTAAATCAATCCACCGTTACAATTTTTAGTGCCTAATCCAATTAAAATCTGACACCTTAACCAATTTTTGTCATTTGATTAAGTTTAGTCGTATTTAGTTCATATCTTGCATCAAGCATATTTCCTTAATTCGCTTATTTTATTTCATTTTCAAATCAATCAATTCTTGATCGTCTGGGTAATTTTACATCATTTAATTTAATTTACTTGCGTTTTGGAATCCCTTGGGTACAATATCTAGTTCTTACTGTTTTATATTACTTGTCAACGAGGTACGCTTGCCTCTAGTTTGGTCTAGATAGAATCTAATTTGTATTGCTTTGTTTAAACTGTAACAAGTTTTTGCATTTTAGAATCCCTTGGGTACGATATTCGGTTCTTACCGTTTTATATTACATGTCGACGAGGTACGCTTGCCTCTAGTTTGGTCTAGATAGAATTTAATTTGTATTACTTTGTTTAGACTGTAACATCTGCCAACCCCCTGGTTTTGAGGATTCAAGGAATCCTACTAAGGTGTTCAAGTTAAGAAAAACACTTTACGGATTGAAACAAACTCCACAATCTTGGTATAGCATAATCGATGATTTCTTTCACTAGCAAGGATTTGAAAGAAGTAAACATGAACGTACGCTATATGTGAAGTAACAAGGTACTATTGATCTCATGATAGTAACCTTGTATGTTGATGATATAATCTATATCGGTTCATCTTTGCACTTATATCTGAGTTTAACAAATCAATGATGAGCATGTTTGGTACGACAGATTTAGGAGAGTTAAGTTACTTCCTGGGGTTAGAGATTGTATGAACAAATGATCGTATTTTTATGTCTCAGAAGATATATGTGGAAGATACTATAAAGTTTAGTATGGTTGGGTATAAGATTGTCAAAACACTGATGAATATAAATGAAAAGCTTCAATCAGAAGATGGCACAGGTTCTGCAGATGGAAGTTTGTTTGGGAGTCTAATTAGGTGATTAATTTATCTGACACATTCTCACCCAAACATAAGTTTTTCTGTTGGTGTTCTATCACGGTTTATGCACAAACCGACTACACATCAATTTGGTGCAGCTAAGAGGGTTCTTCGATACTTGGCTGGAACAAAGGTTTGACATATGGTTTTGAAAATCTAAAATTTTCAATCTTAGAGGATTCATGTACAATGGTTGGTTCTATAGAGGACAAGAGGAGCACTTTATAAAGTTTTTCCATCCTTGGAACTGTTGCTATTTCATGAAGCTAAAAAAAACAAGCTACTGTAGCTTTATCTTCTATCGAGGCTGAATACGTAGTAACTACAACAAAGGCATGTCAGGCAGTATGACTGAGAAGAATATTGGGTGACTTAGGACAAGAAAAATTTGAATCAACAAATATCTTTTGTGACAATAAGTCTATTGTGATGCTTATAAAGAATCTAGCATTTCACAATCTAACCATGCATATCAAAATTAAACACCATTTCATATGGGAGCTGCTAGAAAAAAGATAAGTGAGGTTGAAAAATTATGAAACAAAAGAATAGGTTGTAGACATAATGACGAAAAGATTACTATCTTAGACGATTTAACATAATTCAACCCCCCTTCTTGTGTATTTTACATATTATACGTGATTTCTATAATAACAAGTGATTTACTTCGGTTGATATCAGAGCGAAGTTTCCAAGAAACACTGTTACAAAGTGAGGACAAAGATCCATGACTGAAACACGTGTTTTTATAGCTGAAGGCGCCTCAAGCACAAGACCTCCTGCATTCAATGATGAAGACTATCATTATTGGAAGGACGAAATGCGGCTCTTCATAGAATCTACACACATTGATCTTTAGGATATCATTAAAAGTGGTCTATATATTTCAACAGACTATGAAGGGAAAAGCATCTCTCGTGACCAATGGTTAGATGATCAGAAAGCTAGTGTTCAATTAAATTCAAAGGCCAAGTTCTTTTTAAGTAGTGCTCTAAGCAGAAGTGAATATGATAAGGTTCATGAATGCGAATCTGAAAAGGAAATGTGGGATACATTAGCCATTGCACATGAAGGCACAAACCAGGTGAAAGAATCCAAGATTAGTATTCTTGTTCATTAGTATGAGCTGTTCAAGATAAAAGATGATAAGTCTATTGATCAAATGTTTGGACGATTCCAAACAATCATTAATGGACTTAAAGCTTTAGGGAGAATCTACGATAGTCAAGATCATGTCAGAAAGATCCTCATAAGTCTTCCAAAAAGATGGAGACCCAAAGTAACAGCAATACAAGAGGCCAAGGATTTAAACAAGCTAAAGCTAGATTAATTGCTTAGTTCACTGAAAATCCATGAAGTAGAGCTTGACGCAAAAGATAAACCCAGAAGGGACAAATCGATTGCATTAAAGGCTGGTCAGAAGAGTCAAAAAATGCATAAAAATAGAAGCACGTCTTCAAAAGCATTAAAGATTGAAGAAATCAAGAATGATAATGCCAGTGAATCTGATCAAGATTCAAGTGAAGATGAAGACAAACTATCTTTCATTTTAAGAAAAGTTAGAAGGATATGGAAAAAGAAAATAAAGGGAAATAAAAAATCCTCTTTAAAAAAGATTAGCAAAGACGATTCGAAGAATGAGAAAAGCTCTATCGTCTGCTATGAATGTAATAAACCAGGACATTACAAGTCTAAATGCCCCTTGCTCAAAAGAAAACAAAAGAAGAGTCAAGGAAACAAAAAAGGCATGATGGAAACATGGGAAGAGCTGGATTTGTCTGAATCTGAATCCAACTCAGAATCATCAGAACAAGCAAACATATGCTTGGTAGCTGAAGGTGAAAGCGATGATGAGGTAATCTTTGACTTTAATGATCTTCAGCATGCCTATTTAGAATTGTTAGAAAATTCATATGCTATTCTAAAACACTATAGATTGTTGAAAAAGAAATTTGTTGAAAATTCTAAGAACACAAAAATCTTAGAAGAAGAAAACGTCTGCCTTAAGAAACAAGTAGATGATATGAAAAAGAAAGTAATTATAGATAGATCTGAAGAGATTAATCAGTTGAAACAAAGGATTAATATTCTTTCAGCAGATTTATCAAAATTTAGAGAGAGTACTAAAAGGATGAATGATATGATTGGAAGTTATAGACAACCAGATGATAAAAGTGGTTTAGGCTTTTCTGGTAGAAATACAATTCATTATAGAAATGTTCTTCGTAATAGGAATTTTGTTCTAAATAAAAAGAAAAAGAAACATTACTCTTATTATTAATCTAAGAATAATTATAAGACTAACCCCAAAGGATCCAAGAAAATATTGGTACCTAAGAAGGATATAATATATACTGCAAATCTCCTTACTTGGAAGAAGCAACCACCATCAATAGTATTTAGACAGTGGCTGCTCGTGACATATGACAAGCAGAAGGTCTATGTTCCTAGACCTCCAACATAAGCAAAGAGGATCAGTAACTTTTGGAGACAGCCAGCAGGGCAAAATAAATGGGATCGATAAAATTGGTAAAGATTCCTTTTCGTCTATTGAAATGTTCTGCTAGTTGATGGTTTAAAGCACAATCTAATCAGTATAAGTCAATTATGTGATTCTGGTTTTAAAGTATCCTTTAATCAAAATTTTTGTTTAGTTAGAAACAAGGACGGGTCCATATTCTTTTCCGCCGAGAGACAAAACAATCTCTATAGAATTAACTTATATGATTTGAAAAGTCAAAATATTTCGTGTCTTATATCAAAAGATGATGAAAATTTGATTTAGCACAAAAACCTAGGTCATGTTAGTTTCAAACACGTTTCCAAATTAGTTAGACATGATTTGGTAATAGGTTTACCAAAGATAAGTTTTAACAAAGATTTCTTTTGTGAAAGTTGTCAAAAAGGAAAACAGATTAAAACATCCTTTTTGTCTAAGAATATTGTAACTTCGTCTAGACCTCTAGAGCTGTTACATATAGATTTGTTTGGTCCAACCAGAATAGTAAGTCTTGGTGGAAAGAAGTATGGTCTTGTAATTGTTGATGACTTTACTAGATTTTGTTGGATATTGTTTTTATCTCATAAACATGAATCTTTTAAATGCTTTAAAGTCTTATCCAAAAAGTTACAAAATGAAAAGGAAATTTCTATTGTTTGAATTAGGAGTGATCATGGTGGTGAATTTGAAATTGAAAAATTCAAAATGTTTTATAAAGAGAATGGAATTTTCCATAATTTCTCTACTCCTAGAACTCCTCAACAAAATGGAGTTGCAGAAAGAAAGAACAGAACGATTCAGGAAATGGCAAGGACTATACTATGTGAAATGAATCTTACTAAGACTTCTAGGCAGAAGCTGTAAATATAGCTTGTTATATTCAAAATAGAGTATTTCTGCGACCTATTTTAAATAAAACTCCATATGAGTTATAGAAGGGAAGAAAACCAAATATTTCTTACTTTCATCCTTTTGGTTGTAAATGCACTATCTTGAATTCAAAAGAAAATTTGGATAATTTCGATTCTAAGATCAATTCAGGAATTTTTCTAGGTTATTCTATTAAATATAAAGCTTATAGAGTTTATAATCTTGTTTCTAAATCTGTTGAAGAATCTATGCATGTAAAGTTTGATGATGATTCACATCTATATAAGAGAGACGATTCTGATGATCAAACTCTATCTGCTCCCTTAGTTAGTAACCCAGACGATTCACCATCAGACGATCCATTTAATAAAGTAATAGATCTCTCTGAGAATATTAGTTTGAGAAAAGAATGGAGATACAAATCTTCTCGCCCAGAAAATCTGATTATAGGAGAAACATTAGAAGGAGTGAGAACTAGATCTAAGTTTAGGAGAAAGGCCAATGTAGCTTTTGTTTCTGAACTAGAACCTAAGAAATTTGATGAAGCTCTTCACGATGAAGCTTGGATTTTAGCTATGCAAGAGGAGTTAAATCAATTTACTAGTAATAAAGTTTGGTCTCTAGTCCCTAAACCATCCAATAATCATAGGAACTAGATGGGTATTCAAGAACAAACTAGACCAATCAGGAAAGGTATCCCATAAAAAAGCTAGATTAGTAGCCCAGGGCTATAATCAACAAGAAGGAATAGACTACAATGAAACATATGCTCTTGTAGCTAGATTAGAAACTAGCAGGATCCTACTTGCATATGTTGTTTTTCATGATATAAAACTGTTTCAAATGGATGTAAAAAGTGCCTTTTTGAATGGTTTTATAGATGAAGAAGTTTAT
>JAOQMS010026924.1:0-15207 GCA_027563885.1 Erythroxylum longipes | reverse complement strand
GACATGCATTAGAAGATGATTGAGAGTCACCTTTAAACACTTGTGTGTGAAAGTGAATGCTTTATGAGAGACTTCATCCATGGCATGTGATTTTGATTAATTGAAGCATTATGATGTCTTATTGTTGCTTTGTTTGTGATCTAATTTATGATGTATTATGTGGCCTTATGCCTATATTTCAATACTTACCTATAATGCTTTTAACTTATTGGATTGAACTATGATGATGATTAGGTGTGGAATGATTGAAAGAAAATGTTTGTGGGTATCGTTTATTTTAAGTAAACCCTCAGGAGACTATAACTCCTCCATTATATACGCATAGTGGTTTAAAGGCTTATGGCATATGCTAAATGCCATCGTACCCCTACGAAAGTGGAATCAATATTTTGTTTGCAGATCTAGCATTTAGTTTTCTTTTGTTTTTACTTGGGAATAAGCAATGGTTCAAGTGTGGGGGAATTTGATAAGTCAAATAATTTATATATGATTTTGGGATGAATTAGAACTAATTTGACTTATCTTCATATGAATTATACACTTTATTTGGTTAATTCTCATATTTCAACTTTATTGCTTAATAGTTACAATTGGAGAGATTTTAGAGAAAAAGACATAACTTTCATTGTAGATGTCGAATTAGATTCGTTCAAGTATGCTTTCAAAGTGGACTCTAAGCTCTACAACCTGCATGAAGATCCCGAGGAGAGATTTGGCTTTTTGAAGGGTCAAAAGTGCACATTTATGAAGATGCTCAGTGTATGTCCGCCTAACGAACATCATGTCCCTCCAGAAAGAAGGCTGACAGACCTGTGAATGTCCGCTTAACGAACATCATGTTCACTTAACAGATATTCAATATCCAAACTACTCCAGAGACTCAAGAAGGTCTGCCTAACGGACATTGACGACACAGACACGATTTTTATTCCCCTGTTTAGCAAAAACTAGGTTTCTTTGACTCCAAGACACTATATATACTCATTTTGAAGACCTAAATAGGGGTTTTGGCACTGAAAACAAGGCAGCAACAAAGGAGGCACGAAAAAAGAGGAAAAGAAGAGGAAGAAGGGAGAGAGAAGCAAGCTTGTTTTGTATTCTTTCAACTTTCCCTGTCTACCCTGTCTTGAATGTTGCTTATTTTTATTTGTTCAAGTTCTTTTATCATGTTCTGGAACTAAACCCCATTTAAGGTTAAGGATGTAGCCTATTTTGGGGATTGATTGATGTTTTTTGGATTGATTGGTGTTGAATGAAAGTTCTTAAGTTATATTTATCTTTCTTGAGCTTCATTATTGTTTCTATGCTTAATCACCATAGATACAATCTTAGGAATCATATGATGGAATGAGAGGTGAAGTGTGATTTGTGCATTAGGAAGATAAACACATTAGATTTGGAGATAGAGATATCCTAAACCAGTGTGATAACTTAGGGTTACTTGTTTTTAATGAATTTGACTAGTTAGGTTTCACATTGAGAAATGGTAATCAACTAGTTGAATATTCTTATATTTCTTGAGAGAGAATATAAGTGAATTTGTGCAGCTGTTATTATAACTTGTCATTCAATCAATTCCATAATCTATCGATCAATTTGTTAAATTGGTGAATCCCGAAGCCCTAAGTCTCAACCATCGAAATTTTCTCTTGTTTGTTTATTTACATTCGTCACAACTAATTGTTCACTCAAATCCAATCATATTTTAAATTTCTTGTCATTTTTTGTTCAAGTTATTAGAATTAATTTAGTAGTGAGTATTTTAGTCCTCGTAGGATACGACCTTAGAATACTTGATGTGTAAGTACTAGGAATGACTCTGTGTACTTGCAGCTTCAGTCGACCAGTCACCATTCTCTGTGCCTGCTGAAGCCCCGCCGTTCGTCTACCCACCTCACGTCGTCATCGTTCCACCGTCCTCCACATGTCCCAGCGTCCTCATCTTTGTCGCTATCAAAGGTAAGCAATGTCCATCTTTGTTTTGCCTTTTACGATTGTTGCTTCATTTTTAAGACGGGTATTTGTTTTTATTACTTAATGGTAATTGCTGAAATAAAAAAAAACGATGAAGGTTGATAATGTGGAATGTGCTATGCTAGTCATCAAAGTCTTAAAAGAGCTAAAGAGGGTCAGGAAAAGACAAAGAACATTAAATACAATTTTGTTTTATGATAAAGAAGATACAGAGAAAGAAGATGGAGATGGGTTTGAATTGATACAGGAAACAGAGGTTGAATCTTTAAAGCTTATTGAAGTAATATTGTTACGTGTTTGATGTTATGCCTTTGTGAGAATGTTTTCTATTTTTGGTTAATGGGTAATGAGAGGGATTTGTTAATGAACAATATAAAGATGAGTTTGAATCGATACAATAGAAAAAGATGGATTTTAGAGGCTTAATGGATTAATATTATTACGTGTTTGATATTATGCTTATGTGAGGATAATTTTATTTTTTTGGATAGTAAGTATAGAAAGGGGTTCATAATTTGCATTTTTTGAATAAAAAAATACAATACACCTATCCTGTGATAATAGTTGTTGTCTTGGTAATAACCTATAAGCTTCTATCTTTGTTCAATAAATGGTAACATTAAAATTCACATAATGTCTTATCTTTTAAAATCATCTACGAGCAAATCTTATGGGATGTTAGGTTATAGTTGTTTAGAAGATATTTGAATGAAAATATGGGCATTATAACTCTTTATTTTAATGTATTATACAAGACTTAACTCATCATTACTTTCCAAAGACTCAGTGGTGCTAACTGTCTTCTTCTTCAATGCTACTAACTTTTGCTAAAGTATGCCTATTGGATAGAGTTTTTCCTTTAATATTGTCTATTTAATCATATTCATGCTTCAGCTTTAAACTTTTTATTCTAAACATAATGAATTAAAATATAATTAATTAGTGGATATAATTAATTAACTATAATATAATTAATTAAAATATAATGTATTCATCAATTAAAATATTGTAATTAATTAATTAATTAAAATATAATTAAATAATTTAAATATTAATTAATTTCTTCACAGGTGTAAATAATGTCACGTACCATAGTTTTGAAATCAATTGTAGGTGATTAATTCAATTGGTTAATACTTAGGGGATTGTAAAGTTAAGATGTTCTGTAAATTTTGGGGAACATGAAGGATACTAACAATGGAATCACTGTTTTAAATTAATTGTTTTACAAAAATGAGTAATGTTGATAGATCTTGGATGTATAGATGATTATCAAATGATGGTTTCATTAATCTTGAGTTTGTTGAGGGAGTTGAAGCTTTTAATCATTATGCATGTTCTCAACCTGCATATATGGATGGTCCAAAGATCAGATGTCCATGTAAAAAGTGCAAACACATTCGTTTCCTTCCTATTGATGAAGTGCATGGGCATTTGTTGAGAAAAGGGTTTGTCCCAAATTATTTTTAGTGGACAGGACATGGGGAACCGTTGACTTATAGCACCTCAAGAAGTAATAAAGCACAATCATCAGTGAGCTTAAATGACTTTGAAAGGGGATTGGATTTAAAAAAATATTGTGGATGCAAATGAAAATCCTTACATACAAATGGTTTATGATGCAACTAGTTATACCTTTCAAGAAAATATATAAAATCTTGAAGAAGAGCCCAACTCACAATCCAAATAGTTTTTTGACTTATTACACTCAGCTGACTAACCAAAAACTATGGCCAAATTGTGAGACAATGACTCAATTGTCTTCAATTACTCGTATCTTGAACATAAAGTCTGAACGGCATATTTCTGATCGTAGTTTTGATAAAATTCTTGGATGGTATAATGAATCATTGCCTCCTGATCACATAATGGTTAATAGTTTTTACAATATGAAGAAACTTATTAGGGGTCTTGGTTTGCCTGTTGAATGTTGGGTTAGCCATGGTTGCATGCATCATATGCATGCAAATGCAGCGGAAGTGTTGGAATCAAGATTCCAACACCATGACAACCGGAAAAACACAGAATCTCACATACATGCAAGGATATGTAAAGAACATGAAATAACAAAACTTTTTTACTTTGTGTATCTCCTCCTTTCTTATTTCTTCTCCTTGTTTGGGTTGTTGCAAACACAAAACCCTTCCTTGATCACCCAAGAACATATAAAGAAGGAAGATGAAACAATGTGTAAGGGTTTTAGAACACCAAACTTGATGAATTCAAGTAGATGTTCAATATGGAAGATAGATCAAGGTTATTTTGCATGCATGTAAGATTTATACAACAATTGCATAACTCGCATGAAGATAACTCAAGAACACTTCTCAATCTCTCTATAACTCTTCAAGAACCCTTTCTCTATCAATTGAGTGTGTAAGAAGTGAAGGAACCTTGTGCACATAAGTGAAGAATTCACTTATATATCACTTCGCAGCTTCTGTCACGATCGTGGCATGCCTCACCTCAGGCCACGATCATGGCCCTATGAGGCATGATTGTGGCCTACTTCAAATAGTCCATACACACTTGTTTTTTCATCCGATCTTTTATGCATGTGATCCTCAAGTTCTCGGCTATTTTAGGCACTTGAATTAACTCTTAATTCAAACACATCATTAAGGATTTCATGATGCTTATTTGCCAGAATATAAGTGGATTAATACGCAAACTCTTTGATAGTTAATTATCCAACTTATGAACCTTTCTATACCGTGTAATTCGTCCTTTCACCATACTATACCTCATTTGGTTCGGAGTATGGGCCATGTGTCGACTCCCACTAGACTGACTACGTCACATCTAGTCCAAGTGATGTTAGTTCTTATCCTGGGTTCTCATTACTCTATGTGTCATCGAAGACTCTCTTTATGACACATAATTGCTATAGCCAGAGACTCCCGAGTAATGACCCCGACAAGAGGCCGTGAGTATCATCTCCTTCTATCAGGAGTGGTGAATCCTTTATTGGTTACCCAATTACCTTAAAATACTAATAGCTATACCCAATCACTACCCTAAGAGCGACCTTATCTTGAGGTAACAAGGAATGATGTCAAAGCATAGGATTAGTATCCAAGATATCCTTGAATACCTCAAGTATAAGGATATTTGCACCATTGCTGTGATGAGATTAATCATTGAAATTTGATAGATCATCCATAAGATAATCTCATAGAGGGTCGTCTGATGTACTTACTACCCTTAGTAAGCATCCATATATTAACTCTAAACATCTCATGCTTACAGTTTATGAGATCCACTACTTGATCAAATCAAGGAGTATAATATGTGCTAGTCTGTCTGGATTAATAATGTCCTATCTTATTAATCCTATGACTAGGGATTATTTAGATACTAACATAATTGCACATGATAGGAATCTCATTATCATGATCTCATCATGATTTCCTTTATGCTATGTTTTGTATCATGGACTTCATTAATTTGATTTAAGATCAATATCAATTCACACATAAATGAATATCAAATCAATGAAAAATGCCTTTTGCTTTATTAATCAAAATAAAGTTAAAAAAAAGTACTAAAGGTGATTGCCTTTAGAGTAGTACTCTAACAATCTCACACTTACACTAAAGCCAATCGCCTTTATATCTAATACCATAGGCGAGTACATAAAAATCAAATTTTGCTTGAGGAAGTGGCTCGTTCAAAGGATCAGCGATGTTCTAAGCTGTGGGCACTCTCTCTATCTTCACATCACCTCTATCAATTATCTCCCTGATTAGGTGATATCTCTCCTGAGTATATGCTTGGACCTATGATGAGACCTCGGTTCCTTAGCTTGCGCAATAGCCCCATTGTTGTCACAGTATAACAATATTGGTTCTACTATGCTAAGAACCACTCTAAGTTCTATGACAAACTTCCTGATCCAAACAGCTTCTTTTGCTGCTTCTGCATCTGCAATGTACTTTAACTTGATTGTTGAATGCGCAATAGTCTCTTGTTTGGAACTCTCCAACTGACTGCTCCATCATTTAGTGTAAAAACATAACCTGACTAGGATTTGGAGTCATCCTGGTCAGATTGAAAACTGGCATCTGTATGCCCACTCACTATGAGGTCTCCATTTCTATATATCAAGAATGCATCCTTAGTCCTTTTTAAATACTTTAGGATATTCTTGACAGCCACCCAGTGACCCTCACTAAGATACGATTGATATCTACTCGTAACACTTAGAGCATATGATATATCGGGTCTTGTACATAGCATAGCATACATGATCGATCCTACGGCCGAAGCATACGGGATCATACTTATACGAGTCCCCTCATCTTGCATCTTGGGACACATAGATTTCGAGAGTTTTATCCCACGAGTCATGGGAAGAAACCCTCTCTTGGACTGCTCCATGCTAAACCTATTTAGCACTTTGTCTATGTATGTTGACTGTGAAAGATCTAGCAACTTACTTGATCTATCTCTATGGATCTTTATTCCCAATATATAAGTTGCTTCTCCAAGGTCTTTCATGGTAAAATTGCAGAACAACCAAACTTTGACTGATTGCAAACTTGAGATATCATTTCCTATTAGTAATATGTCATCCACATATAACACAAGGAATATGATAGCACACCCACTAACCTTCGTGTTCACACAAGGTTCATCGAGATTTTGTGAGAAACCAAACTCTTTGATTGTCTTATTAAATCGGATGTCCTAACTCCTAGATGCTTGCTTCAATCCATAAATGGATTTATGAAGCTTGCATACCTTTCTGCCATCTTTGGATATGAAGCCCTCAGGTTGTATCATATACACATCCTCAACTAGGTTTCCATTTAGGAAAGCCATCGTCACATCCATCTGCCATATTTCATAATCATAATGAGCAGTAATGGCTAGGAGTATTCTAATAGATTTAAGCATAGCTACGGGGCTAAATGTCTCATCATAGTCAATTCCTTGTTTTTGACGATAACCTTTAGCCACTAGCCTCGCTTTATAGGTAATCACATTACCTTCTATGTTGATTTTCTTCTTGAAAATCCACTTGCACCCTATAGGTTTTAACCCTTTAGGTGGCTCAACCAAAGTCCATTCTTGGTTTTCATACATGGAATCCATTTTGGATTTCATAGCTGGAAGCTATTTTTCAGATTCTGAACTCTTCAGAGCCTCTTCATAGGTTGTAGGCTCATCGTCCTCTATGAGCAATACGTCAATTCATTCACTTATAAGAAATCCATATCTCTCTCGAACATTACGTATCCTACTTGACCTATGAACATGTTGTGTGTTAGAAGGTTCAACTATTGTCTTATCTCTGTGAGCAACAATTTTAGGTTCAGGCAATTGGTTTGTATCTATTTGAGCATCATGAACTTCATCAAGTTCAACTTTGCTCCCACTGTGTTCTCTTAGATGAAACTCTTTCTCTTAAAAGACAGCATGCTTTGAGACAAACACCTTTTACTCTAAAGTATTATAGAACTGATATCCAACCGTTTCCTTAGGATATCCTATAAACAAACATTTATCAAACTTCGCTTCAAGCTTGTTTGATTGAATCTACTTCACAAAATCCGGACAACCCCAAACTTTCATATGAGAATGATAGGGCCTTTTGTTAGTCCATATCTCATATGGAGTAACTTCAATTACCTTTGAAGGGACTCTGTTTGTCACATAAATAGTAGTCTCGAGTGCATAACTCCAAAAGGATTTTGGTAGATCTGCTAAGCTCGTTATTGACTTTACCATGTCCAACAAAGTTCTATTTCTCCTTTCAGCCAATGTTGTGGTGTGTAAGGTAGAGTCCATTGGGATGTTATCCCATTATCTTTGAGATAAGTTAGAAATTTCTCATTTAAGTATTCACTAACTTGATTTGATTGAAGTGTCTTAATACTTCTCCTGAGTTGCTTCTCTACTTCATGTCTAAATTGTTTAAACATTTCAAATGCTTCAGACTTGTATCTCATTAGATACACATACCCATATCGTGAATAATCATCGATAAAAGTAATAAAGTACACAAAAACTCCTGTGGCATGAAGGGACATCGGACCACACACATTAGAATGTATTAGGTCTAATAAACCCTTCATTCGTTCACCCTTTCCTTAAGGTAATTTCATCATCTTTCCTAACAAGCAGGATTCACATGTTTCAAATGATTCATAATCAAATGACCCAAAGCTACCATTCTTATGTAGCTTAATCATGCTTTTCTTACTTATATGGCCAAGTTGACAATGCCATAAGTAAGATGATTTTAGATTATCTAGTTTTTGTCTTTTATTGTCATTGATATTTAAAATTGGATTGGACATATCTAATATGTAAATTCCATTGCACAATGTAGCAGTACTGTACAACATTTCATTCAACTTAATTGAACAAACATTTTTTTGAAAAAGTTAAATGAAATCCAGCTTTATTAAGACATTAAACAGAGACAATATTTTTAGTCACGACAGGTACATAACAGCAATTTTCTAAAATTAACTCTAGCCTACTAAGAAGATACAAAACATATGGCCTTACAGCTAATGCAGCAACTCTTGCTCCATTTCCCACACGTAGGTCCATCTCTCTCTTCTTGAGCAGTCTACTATCCCTAAGATCCTGCATGTCAACACATATGTGTGAGCCACATTCGGTATCTAATACCCAAATGTTATGATCAGAAATAGTGTCAACCTCAATGACAAATATCTTATCTGAAGTAGAAGGTGGGGCATCTAATGCCTTCTTCTGCTTCAGCGACTCCAGATAGGCTTTGCAATTCCTCTTCCAATTTCCTTCCTTGTTGCAATGGAAGCTTATACCTTTTGGTGCTGTCTCCTTTGCCTTCTTCTTGACTACACTGCCCAGTGGCCTCTTGGACTTCTTCTTTTGAGAACCAGAAGTAGAATCCACCAGCATCACAACCTTACTATCTTCATGATAGTTTTCTCAGCTATTTTGAGCAGATTAATCAGCTCAGGAATCGTTATGGATATTTTCATCCGATAGTTAAGCACAAATTTTGAATAACTATCGGTCAAACCAGTAAGAATTAAATCTATACTTAATTCATGATCTATAATGAAACCCAAACTAGCTAATCTCTCAATGTAGCCATTCATCTTTAGCGCATACTACACCGCGGATGATCCCTCAACCATTTTTGAACATAAAAGTAACCTCGAGGTCTCGAACCTTTGAAACCGAGCTTGCTCATCAAATAGTTCCCTCAGATGGTAGACTATGGTATAATCATCCATAGCCTCATACTGCTTTTGCAGTTCTAGTGACATAGAGGCCAGCATTATACAGCTAGCCAACTCACTATCATCCAATAGCTTCTTGTAAGCTCTCTGATCTTCATCAGATGCATCGGCAGTAGGGGGATTAAGAAGTGGTTCATCTAAGACATATCTTAGTTTTTCAGATTTGAGAACAATTCTCAAATTCCGTAGCCAATCTAAGAAGTTTGGTCCCGTGAGTTTGATGGAATCTAATAGGGAGCGTAGGTTCACAAGAGAACA
The DNA here is from genome assembly GCA_027563885.1 of Erythroxylum longipes. Taxonomy (NCBI): domain Eukaryota; kingdom Viridiplantae; phylum Streptophyta; class Magnoliopsida; order Malpighiales; family Erythroxylaceae; genus Erythroxylum; species Erythroxylum longipes. The sequence continues at coordinate 5,728 of JAOQMS010026924.1, read as the reverse complement.
CATCGTACAATTCAATAACCTAGAAGAACGAGAAAGTGTGTTAGAATGTACACTTAATGCATATCTATAAGGACTTTAATAACATGAATTATAGGTCCCATTATTCTTATTCAAATCCTAGGGTTTCCAAAATTTTCATACACCAATTAGTCCTCTATAATATCCCTAGGTCATCTCAAATTTATCTAAAAAATTTCGGCACATGCCAAAATTATCTTGACGGTCAAAATCTTCAGGATAAATAAGTTAACATATTAGACACTAAAGAGACAAATTCGATGTTCGGAAAATTTCCGAAAATTTTAGGCACATGCATTAAGCATGTTATTTTCATCAAAATAATATATTTCTTATCACATAAGAACCTTATTTAGGTTCCGTAACCAAAATACATACATTATAAGTCATTAAGTAAGTCAACTCCCTCAACTTTCAAAAAGTTGACTAACGTTGACTTTGACTTTATTTATTAATTGAATCAAATTCAATTAATTCTGGATAAATTCTAAAGTCTTATACATATTCTAAATGTATCTAATAAAAAAATCCAGAACCTAATTCTTAGGAATTATTTATTAAAAATAGCAAATAGCCAGCACATCATATGTATATGACACTTGTCACATTACTTCTAACACTAGTCAACCATTACATCATGCATGCATATGATAAGCACTTTAACAAGTGTCATACATCTCATACAGGTGGAAACATCTCATCTTGCATATGTATGCATAAAATTTATAGAAACAATTTTATAAAAATTAATATGGAATTTTCATGCATGCATGTTTATCACATTTCCATAATTTCCAGAACTTCATACATGCATCAAGCTAAAACTAAATTCCTAATAAAATAGCAAATGAAATTCAATTGCAACTTTATTTTACAAAAACATAATATAACATCTTATAAACATTTAAGTGAAAGAAAAACAGAAAAAAATTTCTATAATTAATAATAATTTTTCAATTATCAGCACATGCAATCAGTTTTCCAAAAAATCCCAGAAATTAACATATGAATAGTCTGGATATAAATTTGAAATAAAATAGCAAATAATATTCAATTGCAATATCCTTTTGCAAAAACATAATATAACATCTTAAAAAAATTTATGTGAAAGAAAAAGAGAAAAACAATTTTTCTACAAATTTACACGAAATTTTCCAAAACAACATGCAAGTCAGTCATAACCCAGCAAACACTTTGCACATGTTTAATTCATCATCTATTACATGCACAAATGGTCTCTGATACCGCTGTTAAGTTAGCCATGGTTGCATGCATCAAATGCATGCAAATGTAGCAAAAGTGTTGGAATCAAGATTCTGACACCATGACAACCTGAAAAACACAGAATCTCAAATGCATGTAAGGATATGTAAAGAACATGAAATAACAAAACTTTTTACCTTATGTATATCCTCCTTTCTTGATTCTTCTCCTTGTTTAGGTTGTTGCAAACACCAAACCCTTCCTTGATCACCCAAGAACACGCAAAGAAGGAAGATGAAACAATGTGTAAGGGTTTTACAACACCAACTTGATGAATTCAAGTAGATGTTCAATATGGAAGATAGATCAAGGTTTTCTTGCGTGCATGTAAGATTTATACAACAATTGCATAATCTTGCATGAAGATAAATCAAGAACACTTCTCACTCTCTCTAAAACTCTTCTAGAACCTTTTATCTATCAATTGAGTGTGTAATAAGTGAAGGAACCTCGTGCACATAAGTGAAGAACTCACTTAAATATCACTTCGCAGCTTTTATCCCACGATCATGACATGCCTCGCCTTAGGCCACGATCGTGGCCCTATGAGGCACGATCGTGGCCTGATTAAAATAGTCTATACACACTTGTTTTTCATTTGATATTTTATACGTGTGACCCTTAGGTTCCTGTCTATTTTAGGAACTTGAATTAACTCTCAATTCAAACACATCATGAAGTATTTCATTATGCCTATTTGCTATAATATAAGTGGATTAACACACAAACTCTTTGATAGTTAATTATCCAACTTATGAACCCTTCCATAGACAATTATCATTCAATTCATCCTTTCACCATACTATACCCCACTTGGTTCAGAGTATGGGCTATGTCTCAACTCCCATTAGAGTGACTACGTCACATCTAGTCTAAGTGATGTTAGTTCTTATCCTTATGTGTCATCGAAGACTCTCTTTAAGACACATAATTGCTTTGGCCAGAGACTCCTGAGTAATGACCACAATAAGAGGCCATGAGTATCATATCCTTCTATCAGGAGTGGTGAATCCTTTATCAGTTACACAATTATCTTTAAATACTAATAGCTGTACCTAATCACCACCCTAAGAGCAACCTCATCTTCAGGTAACAAGGAATGATGTCAAAGCACAGGATTAGTATCCAAGATATCCTTGAGTACCTCAAGTCTAAGGATATTTGCACCATTGCTATAATGAGATTAATCATTGACATTCGATAGGTCATCCATATGATAATCTCATGGCGGGTCATCCGATGTACTTACTATCCTTAGTAAGCATCCACATATTAACTCTAAACATCTCATGCTTACAGTTTATGAGATCGAATGCTTAATCAAATCAAGGAGTATAATATGTTCTAGTCTTTCTAGATTAATAATGTCCTTTCTTATTAATCATATGAATAGGGATTATTTAGATACTAATATAATTGCACATGATAGGATGTTTTGCTATGTTTAGATACTAGGGATTATATATGCTATGTTTTGTATCATGGACTTCATTAATTCGATTTAAGATCAATATCAATTCACACATAAATGAATATCAAATCAATGAAAAATGCCTTTTGTTTTATTAATCAATATAAAGTTTGTACAAAAGTGCTAAAAGTGATTGCCTTTAGAGCACTACTCTAACAGTTAGTCCAATATGCAACCAAAATTGAATATTATCTAGTGTTTTAAAAGTAAAATTTGATAAATATTAGATTTAGGTGAGTCATAAAGTTTCAAAAAATTTAAGAGAATTATATATATTCCTTAAAAAGATGTTGGGAACTAAAATGGAACACATAGAAGAATTTGGTAAAAGAAACTTGCGGGTTCATTTGTTGTCACTATTGAACATTGTATGATATTTAATTCATAATTTTAAATAGGAATATTAAATATGAGTGAAACAAGAGTCTATAAAAAATTATAAGAACTATAATCTTTAAGCAAACAGATAGAGATGATATCAGAGAGCAGGAACTTTACTATCAACTAGTTAGGTGGTATGATTTTTCAAAACATAGTGATAAAAAAGTTTTTTAAAAAATTGATAGGGTATCTAAACCACATGATTTTCAAATTCTAAAAACAAAATTTGTTAAAAATTTTCAACAGTTTTGGAGTTTTTAGGCTATAAGATACATAGAAAAGTGATAAAGGGTGATAAGAACAAGAAAGAAACATATTTCTAAGAGGAATTATGACACTTCTTGTAAAAGTTTCTTGATTCTAGCATGTTTTAAGAAGTGCATATGCAATATTTTTTGCTTTAAAAAGAGAGTTTTAAGATACCTTTCAAATGAAAGTATGTAGTATATGTCAAATAGGACTTTCTAGGTTAATTATGTTGTTGTGTGTGCATATTAAATATTTTATTTTGCCATTAATAATTGTTTACATGCTTAAATTGATTTAAATTGGGTTATAATTACAAAAAAGGGGTTATGATGGATTAGGATTTTATTAAATTAATAGGTTTGAGAGACTTAAGCTTTCTTGGATCTAGCAAGTTTCAAGAAGTGCCTAAACAATTATTTACGTTAGAAAGAGAGTTTTAATATAATACTTAAGCTTTATTGGATCTAGAAAGATCCAAAAAGTGCCTAAACAATTATTTACTTTGGAAAGGGAGTTTTAATATAGCTCTCTTATGAAAGTTGGTAGTATATAGCAACTAGGAATTTCTAGGTTAGTTATTTTATTATATGTCTATACGAAATATTTTATTGTGTGATTAATAATTATGTACATGTCTAAATTAATTGAAATTAGATTAGAATTGCAAAATTCTATATAACAGCTATGATAGATTTAAGATTTTCTTAAATTAATGGGTTTGAGAGACTTGAGCATTCTTAGCTCTAGCAAGTTTTAAGAAGTGTTTAGGTAATTATTTGCCTTAATTAGAAAGAGAGTTTTTTAAGTTACCGTTTATATGAAAGGTTGTAGTATATGTCAATTAGGATTTTCTAGATTAGTTATTTTGTTATGTATGTATATTAAATATTTTATAGATGATTAATAAGGGTTTATATGCCTAAATTAATCGAAATTGAGGTAGAGTAACATAAACTTTGTACGGGCGTTGTGATAGAATTATGTTTTGTTAAATTAATGGATTTGAGAAGCTTAAACATATTTATTGATTATGTAATTGTGTGATTATTGACATAGTGTTCTAATTTGTATTTAGAGTGTGTTTTTGGTGGTTGAGGAAATACCATTAATGATTTGAATGTTATTTTTGAAAAAATTATATATATGTGTGTGTGTGTATTAACTTTTTTTTAGAATTTAAAAATTCATTAAATAAAGAAATGTATACAACCAGACATAAGGGTCTCCCTCGCGTATGGGACAAACACATTTGACACTAAACCAAGTTAATACAAAATGGTGACGCACAAAACGAAACTAAAGCAAGGTCGTTTTACACTTAAGGTATAACGACCCTCCACTTTCTTCGAACCCTTGAGAAGTTTCTCAAATTGGGGGAAGGAGAAGATGGCGAATCTTTTGCAAAGTGTTGGAGATCTGCTTATCTCCCCGAGTTCTTCTACATATTACTCTGCTCCAAGGATATCTCAAGACCTAGGTAACCTACTCTTCCTCGTGATTGTGTTGATTTTTAGCAAATAGGGCAAAACTTAGTTTTTCCTTCTCTATTTCTCTCTATTTTGAATATCAGAGGCGGCGGCTATTACTCAGGTAACCTTCTATGTTGTGTTTATTCTCCCCCTTTTTGAATATGAATCTTCATTAATAACCCTATATCTATTGGTAATAGGGACTCAGCAACGATCCACCAAGCATGGAGCAACTTGAATGAAATTTTCCTAAGAAAGCCCCTTCCTTTCCACCAAGTAAGTTCAGAGGCTAATATTGCCATATTTTTCGTAGATAGGTGAATTTCTAAATTGCTAGAATTTCTAATCTGTTCTGCTTTGTACTGATCTGAGTCTATGGAATGAGTTAGGATTGCGTAACTATGTATTAGAAAATCATCAAGGACTAGGCTCTCCACGCGAGAGCCATTCCTATACTACAGTGTAGGTTCAACTGATGCAGAATCAGTTGTTCCCTTATGCTAGCCATAGTGAGGTCTATAAGGGAGAATGGGGTATTTGCTTGCTCTCTAAATCTTCTGTTGTTCCGCTCAGTCCATATTGTTTGGGCACATGTAGCAAATGAGATTAGAATGATATCCCTGTTATATTTAGAAATATTCAAATGAGATAGTTTGTAACATCCCGTTTCCATACAACGGGTTGAATTATAGAAATGGGTATACGTGAGATCATTAGAAAAAACACATCCCATGCTCATGCATTTGTGAACAGTGATTTTTGCACGTGAAAATGTTTGTACACGCATTCATGACATTTCCCGGTATAAGTGTGAATAAATGGGAATTTTGCAAAATAGGCCTTGAGTGTGTAAAAAATTGTGTTGGAGAGGATCATA
>JAOQMS010026884.1:0-15209 GCA_027563885.1 Erythroxylum longipes | reverse complement strand
AAGGGAGTGGTATTATGTTTTATACACTTATGTGATAGTGTATAATTATGAAATTTATGTTTAAGTAGTAATTTCATAGTATGTCTTTTTATGCATAAAAGCTCGGGAGCTATGAATCAAGGAGCTCGTACTAAGGACTATTGAAATTAAGAGTGTATACCTTCTTTTGAGGTGAGTTAGGGAAACCATATTTCTCAAATAGAATAGCAACATCCTAAGACGTGCTGAATGAATCGTATGTGAATTTTGAACCTAGGCAATGTCAGGTAAAAATTAAACTTCAAATGGATGCTTATATGCCTATGTATTTAAGAAACAATATTTTTTCGAATAACATTTTGCATTTGGAGTTCAAAAGATGACGTTTATTATATGAAATCATGTTTTGAAATTTACATATGCATGATGGAGCCATATTTGTCGCGTATATGTGTCCTTTTTGGCTTAGAGCCATGAAAAGGTTTCATTTCATCGATTGGACCGATAAATAAAGGTATAGTGCCTTACTTAATCTTATACTTAAAATTTGAATATGATTTGTTTTGTGATTGGTGAGGTAACGATTGACCAATCGTGTCTTGGGCACAACTGATTTAGCGACCCCCATACCCTTGACATTGGTATATAAAAGTCGAGTCCTCGTATCTACACCTTTCTACGGGACTTGAGGGTGATTCCATACCTATGGTATGGACACCGACGAGGTCATCACCTAGGGGTCATGACGCTCTTGTCGACTATAGTCTGGACTCACCATGGATGAATTCGAGCCAAGACTGAGGATCGGTGGGTGTGCGCAATAGTTTGGCCGACTAATGGTGTCACACATGATTATTTTGGCATGCCCTGATATTTGTTTTTCTGACGAGATTTGATTTATGCATGTGATGTTTTTATGCTTTTGTGTATTGGAACTAGAACCTATGTTCATCGGATGAGTGAATTAATAGGCCAGGCCTATATGGTTCCTCACCAATATATGTTGAGTCATAGACTAGGCCTATGTGTTTCTATGTGTTGTATGTTCACCTTATGGGTTATCTATACCGTCTTGGTGTGTGTTGAGTTCTATTCATGACATATGTTTTTCTCTACTCACTGAGTACATAGTATACCCCCCCCCTCCGCTTCTCAACCATGCGGGTTAATTTGGTGAGTTTGAAGTTCTGAGTGGATCGTGTGGTCTTTTGACATTTTTGGGATATTACCGCACGTAGGTAGTCTCTGTTTTGTACTTTATTATGTAGTGGCTCATAATTCTGTAGATATGCTTTATTATTTTGTAAATTAACTCTTGTCTGTCTTGTGATTTGTAAATGACCTTATGTATAAACATTTTGCATTGTCGTTGAGATTGATATTCAGTTAGCCTTACATAGTTGGGTTAACAGTATGAGTATCCTTAGCCCGAGTATGCGGCAGTTGTCATGTGCCCAATGTGGTTTCGGGTCGTGACACCTTGACTGAAGAACACATGTTTGGAGCATTGAGGAAGGATTGAAGACAAGGATCATCATCAAGATTGAGTAAAATAGCACATCAATACCAAAATTCTAGATTTTGGCAAAGAAAAAAAGGAGTCTTTTTCTTCAATTTTCTGTCATTTTAACCTCTTTTATTCTTTGTAAAAATGGTTTATTTGATTGTTGATGATGTTATGGAGACCATGTTTGGCTGATTTCATTTTAGGGATTACTTTTGAATTATTTTGTCAAAACTCCTATTTTATTGAATTGAATACAATTGTCTTTGTTGATTGTTCTTAATTGTCATCTTGCAACAAATCGAGAGAGTGAGTGAGATGAAATTCGTGTAGGATTGTACAACGAGAGTTGGAGACCTATAGACTAGCAATCATCATATTAATTCAATAGTTAGAAGAGAGATCTCGATTAGTAAATTGATCACCCATAGGATAGTTTAATAACTAGTTGAATTGGTAGATTCATTGGGTAGGTTGAGAGATCATTCAATTGATTCCTGTTAATTCGATTAGGGATAAATAGTTACACCTTGAGAGAGGGTAATTAGTACATTCAAAAATCTAGGGTGAGACACTATTCAATCAATAAAATAGGAGGGAGACAAAATAAGGAAAAAGTAATCTCTAACATTTAGATTCTTAAATTCAGATTTTCTGCAATTACGATATTGTCCATTATTTACATTAGTCTTTTTTAATTTTAATTTAATTTTCCAGATTATTTGCATTTGACAATTTAGTTTCTTAAACAAAGTTGTGTCTAAATTAAGCGGTGTCTAGGCATCAATCCCTGTGGGATCGATATCTGCTCTTTTTACTACAAGTCACGACCCGTTCACTTCGGTTTTTAAACGTAAAACAAGTAGATAGGTTTTACCTTCAACATTTGCCTCCTTAGAAGAGATTTTCTTTCCTTTCATTCTCATAGCCTCTAGATATACAACTAAATCTTCATATGAAATCTTAACTCCACAATTATTATTATCATTACAAGAATTTAATTAAAGAGTACCTTAATATTATTTACTATAATGCATATACAAGCCACCTTATTATTTAATAATTCAATTTCAAAATTACTTGTATACTTTTAGTGCTTTATTTTCTTTATTGCTTACTCTCCTTTTTTTCACTTTACATTTAATTGTCATTTGGATTCCTATCAAGCTTATCATAAGTGATATTATTAATAGCAATATCATTATGATAATCATTATCATATGTAAGATCAAGTATGCATAAAATATCGTAAGTATTTTAACATATTAAAACTTTTAAAAGTACATATATATCTAGTAAGGAAAATAAAATTTGTATTGCCTTATTATTTAATATATCGAGTATATTATCACTCTTATTCTACTCACTCTTCTATATAATCTCCCATAAATCAAATTCTTCGACCATGAGAAATATATTCATCCTAGTTCTCTAAAATAATTAATTATCTATGTTAAAATAGAGCAATAATAACATCTTATCCATTTTGGATAAAAAGTGATAGAAGTTATGTCAAAAATGATATTTACTTAAATGTCACTATAGGTTTACATAAAATAAATGGGACTTGCTCTTATAAAAATTATTAGTTTCTAAATGACACACAATAGGAGAGGTTAATTGTGTTTGTTTAGTTTTCCCTAGTTATAAACTAATAATTGCATTGCATATTCTAATGAATGATTATTACTAATTTATAGAAAAAATTAATAAATAGTACAATAATAATGAAGAGAAGAAGAATGAGAGGCAAAATTGATTTTATAGTGGTTTGATTAAACAATCATTATAAACCTCTTACTTTTTCATAGTGAAAGGAATACTTTACAAATATTATTCAAGGTAAATAGGAACCCTTATAAAGTGCAATTTGAATAATTTCCCAAATTACTACAATTGCAACCATACAACTCAAAAAGTCCTCTCCTGTTCAAATAAATAGAAAGAATACTTAATATATATTATATCATGCATACATGCAATCTCTAACCTCTCAAGACTTTTAATAACTCGATAAGACGCCAGATGTTGTTCCTCTAAATCAATTATGGTTTGTTTATATTTAAAACCAAGTAAAATGGTCTTTATGTATGCAAAGTAGTTATTATATTGGCTAGTTTATAGGAACATTCAACTAAATAAACACCTACGTTTGTCTAATCTATGTTTTTCCAGTTAGGGGTTTGATTAACGTATCCTCTACTTTAATAAATAACACCTATTTTATACTTTTTTGCACTTTTGTTCAACTAGTCGATCGTAACTGTTAAGTTAGCTGAACTCTTACATAAACCAAGTTGAGAACTTCAACTCCTAAGGTTTTTCAAAGATAAAACATGCCTGTTTGGTAAAAAAAAAGGACTAAAATTATTTCTAAATTTTTAAGTTTGTTTGAAGATTGCTATGTTTTCTTTAAAGATAAAAGAAAGTCCTCTTAGTTATGAAATGATTTATGTATTGTGGCTTATATGCAATTGATCATACATTGATTGAGCTTCTATTACATTAAATAACTAATAGATGTATTTTATTCCTTCTTATTCTTGGTTCTTTACTTAAATTTCTTTAAAACTCTCTTAGGTTGCATATGTGCTCTATTTTATTCATTTTCTCTATCTTTTGAGTGATCAATTTATTTAGTTGAATATTTTTCTCACTTTGTCTTTCTTTTCAAATTCATATCTCATATATTACTTAATTTGATTAACTTAGATTAATGTTAATGAAATTATAATTTTCTTTCATTAATTTCATTAACTTAAATTTCTCTCTTTGGCTTAATGTTAGTGTTGAATGTGGCTTTTCTTCTCTTTTCTAATTTTTTCTTCCAATTATAACTTTTTGTTGAAATTTTAGGAAAAGACCCCAGAATTATATAAAACCTGCTTCCTTTTATAAAGCTTATATATAAATATAAAAAGACATGATAATATACAATCAATAGCCACACAATAGTAAATTAAATTAAACAATATGTAGGTGACACCTTTGTAATTCACATATAATAAACAATTGCTTTTCTATTCTTTTAGAGTGCATACTCAATAATAATCAATAATAAAGCTCATAATAAGGAATGCATATAAACAAACTTTAGGTAATCAGTAAAACTAAAGGCATACTCTATGTAATCAATTAAATAAAATAAAATAATCAAAATATAAGATGAGTATAGGTTTTTACCTTATCAAAATCCTTCTGACAATCTTTTATGTTAGGTCTGTACAATTGAAATTTAGTTAAATCAATAAATTTTTTCAAATTTTCTTTAAAGAATTTTAGTGCTTGACAGAAATTTAAGAGTACTTTCTAATAAATTATTAGTAATCACTTTATCTTTAACAAATTCCCTCTAATATTCTTCAAGTTTTGCACCTTATTGACATAGATTTTAGGGAACTATTATAACACTTTTTCCTTTATCTTTTCTCTAAAACATGAAATCTTGAATAAAATAAGAGAGTAAAGAGTAGGGCTTATTTGAGCTTTACATAAGTGGAATTTCATATGCCAAAGTGAACCTTATTAAAGCCATCTTAGCACTATCAAACATTCACATATAGGTCTGAGTTTGCATCTAGGTGGCTACCATGTCATATGTGTTAGATGTAGTGTGCCATTGATACCCTTACATTAAAGGAGTTTACATAAATGATTGAAATAGGGAAAAAAATGCTAATTTCAAAGGACTTAAGAAATAAAAAAGATAGATATACTGAAATAGGAAATTGTATGTAATATAAGGAATAAAAATACCACTATATCAACAATAAAATTTAAATAAAAATTTATATAATAACTAATAGATAGCTTAACATGATTTTTAGTTAGCAGTTATAAGTGTTGAAGTTATTTTAAAAATGTTATTTACCATTAGTCTTACGAGGATTTTATTAATCATCTATCAATTCTTGTAACACTTTGTTTAAGGTCAACAATTTGATAATATAATGAAAAAAATAAACTAACGAAATATAATTGATAATTGAATAATTGAACAAACAGTAGTGAAATCCCTTTTTCAACATTATTTAAGACATATTAAAAAGTTTCTCATATTGGTCTGGACTGAAAGTCAACAATTAGAAGAGTAGCTTCTACTGCTCCTCAAATGTAAAATCCCTTTGAACTTGTAAGATCACTGTGAATGAAGTTACACACACTTACCTTTAAATATATGGGAGTTCTAATTTCTCATACTAAACTCAAATATGCTGATTGCATCCTCTCTTGGAGAAATACAGATCTATAATATTTGCGTGGAAAAATAAATTTCTATCAATAACAGCTCGAGTAACCCTAATAATTTCTACTATAAGTAACATGTATATTAATTGGATCAACCATCTGATTATTCTTAAAAGGCTGATTAAGGAGCTAGACAGAACAATCAAAGCTTTCTTTTGGTTTGGCTCGATGGAAAATGGTAAGAAGGCAAAATTAAAGTGGAATAAAAAACATGGAGGTTTAGGAATTATCTCTTCATAAATCATGCAAAAGGTACTTCTTTTTAAGAAAAATTGGAGACTCCATATAGATAGAAATGTTATTTGGATCAAGTGGATCCATGAAAAATTACCTCAACACTTATAAATTTTAGAAACTGCCAATGATTAGGGACTGTTCATGGATTCTTAGACAAATGTTAAAGCTTAGAGGGCTCATCTATACATGGATTTATCACAAATTGGGAAAAGGAGACAACGTATGTATGTGGTATGATAATTAGACTAATCCAGTCCATTAAGGGATGAATTAGCACATCTTAGAAGTAGAATACCTCTCAATGTTAGAGTCTTTTCATTCATTACTGATAGGAGATGGACTGATAACTTTAAAGGTTTCAACCAGATTATTCAATACTTCGTAATAATTAGTAGCAGCGGCAATGAGTATAAGATTGTATGGAAACCTAATTCTACGAGATTATTCACAAATAAATCTTGTTATGGTATCCTTTAAGCTAAATGTCAAGTGGTGTTATAGTCCCAACTTCTTTGGAAGAATAGTCTAAGCCCCAGGGCCTCAATGATCACCTATTTAGTCATAAAAAATCGATTAAGTATAAAAAACATATGGCATGGAAGTTATGATCCAACCTGTATGTTATGCAAGCTATTAGCTGAAGATAGGAACCAACTTTTTTTTTTAATTGTGCAAATTCAAACGCTGTGTAGAGTCAAATACTACACAAGTTGGAAGCTTATTACAGTTCTGATGATTGAAATGCAATGCTAAATTGGATCATTCAAGTTTCCAAACATTAAAAGAAATATGGGAAGCTGTTTAAGGCAGCTTTTAATAATTACAACATACAATCTATGGAGGGAGCAAAATAGAAGGATTTACTCTAAGGAGGAGATAAGAAAATATCAACTACCAGAAAACATTATTAATGAAATCAAAGCTTTTGTTATAGCAAAGGAAGCAACTATTTACTTGTCAATAGCAATAAAGTTAAGATGGAATCTGTAACCCTTTGCTTCTGTTTTGAATTGTATGTATTCTATATTTTGAGCTAGTCCATTGTAATGTTTCTTTTTAGTTTTTCCCTACGAGGTGAACTCATTATAATGTTGTAAATAATTCAACTATATTCAATAAAAATTATTTCAATTTTAAAAAAGTGAACAATTGATTAATAAGTGATGAAGACTTAGGAATTACTTTTATCATTATTTGTCTTCACTTCACCTTCTTAATTAAACATAACTTGACCCTAGATATCCAATAATTATGATTTTCCTATGTTGAAATCTAACCAAGTAATCCCAATTAAATAGATAGAAATTAAATTATGACCTTTAATTTATTAAAACTCTTTCTAACCATCCAATCTGATTTGAAGCAATCATATGGGTAACTGATAAATTGCCTATTGATTTGAATTTTATAGGTCTATTATGGTATCGGCTCTTGGTACATAACATAACATAGATGATTCAACCTAATCTTTAATTCAATTTAAATATGAAACATTAAACATAAAAAGTATATTCTATTAAACCAATAATATAAAAGTTTAACAAATAATTCTAGATAGAGCACCCATCGACATATGGAAGAAGATAAAGAAGGAGTTAAAGGATTAATTCCTTCTGAAGAAAACTTCTTGACTCAAGAGGGATGCTCTAAAAAAGTTGAAGTAAGATGGATTGATAAGAGAGTATGTTGAAAAGTTTAGCTCTTTAATGCTAGGTACTGATAATATATCAAATGAGGGAAAACTTTTCAACCTTTTTTTTAGGGTTATAACCATAGGCTAAAATGGAGTTACGTAGATAAAATGTGAAGGATGAGGTTGGCACAATCACGAATGCTAATGCCTTGGTGGATTTTTTAGCGATAAAAGAAATTTAGGTAGGCTCATCTGCTTCTTCCAAAGGTAAAGGCCTAACCTAATAAGAGAAGAGTGAGGGGAAAAGAAGAAAGACTCTAAGAAGGGAGATTTTGAAGGGGAAGGAAAAAGAAAGGGAAGCTTTAAGAGTGGGGAGATGTCCTTCAAGAAGTGCTAACTTTTTGTTACCTATGTAGCGGTTCACATTTCGTGAGAGAATGAACAAAGAAGGAGAAGATAAATGCCCTAATTATCAAAGAAGAGGAAAAAGATTCGGAAGTGGTAATGAATATGATCTCCTTGTTGAATGCGGTTGAACGCAAATCCAATCCTTTTGACAAGATGATGTATATGGGAGTATAATTCAATAGGAAGGAGGTAACCACAATGCTGGATATAGGTGCGACACACATTTTCAAGGGAGAAAAGGTGATGCACAAGTTGGGGCTTGAGGTGTCAAAGACCTGACAAAGATGAAGACCCCCACAAGTAACACATAACCGGTGTTAGGAGCTACTTACAATGTTCTAATGAGCATAAAGAGTTAATGTGCCAAGTTCAACTATATGGTCATGCCAATTGAAGATTTTGAGTTGACACTAGGGATCGACTTTCAAAGGTAATGTTGTTTGCAAGTTAAAAAAGTATAATGATGATGTATTAACAAAATTTTTGTTATATTAACTGTTGTAGACTCGGTGGTGGAATAATAAATAATTTAACGACATTAGCACATATGTTTTCCATGAACATCGAAAAAGGGTTGAAGATAGATACGAAGACCTATTTCACTACCATATGGGAGGTTAATGAGGACTATGTAGTGGAAATCCTAGATGCAATTACAAGTTTATTGAGGGAGTTTGAGGATGTGATGCCAAAAGAGTTACCTAATACTCTTCCCTCTCATCAAGAGATTGATCATAGGATTAACTTAGTTTCTGGAGACATCCTACCCGTATATTCCCTATATAGAATGTCCTCATTGGAATTGATGGAGCTTCGATAAAAACTTGGTAATTATTGGAGATAGGGTTTGTCCAACCTTCTAAATCCCTATATAGTACCTTGGTGTTATTATAAAGAATCACGATGGAACACTTTGAATGTGCGTGGACTATCAAGCTGTGAATAAGATAACAATCTAAAACAAGAATCCTATTCCCTTAGCTCAATATTTAATGGACAGATTATCGAGGGCTATGGTTTTCACAAAGCTTGATCTTCAGAATGGGTATTCGAAAATACAGATAGCCAAGGTTGGTAAGCAAAACACAACCTATGTGACTCAATATGAGTCATACGAGTTCTTAATTTTACCTTTTAACACCCTGCGACACTTACAAACTAATGAACAATGTGTTATATGATTTCCTTGACAAGTTTCTTATTTTATAGCTCAACAATATCATGGTATAATATATGGAGCACTTAAGGAAAGTGCTCGAATGAGTGGGGCAACACAAGCTCTATATGAAGATGGAGACGTGTGAGTTTGCATATTCAGATGTTAGAATATTAGTTCACTTGGTGGGCTAAGGTCAGGTCATGATGGATCTGAAAAAAGTGAAGGTAATAGTTGAATGGGAGATTCCCATGATGGTACAAGAGTTGCAAAGTTTTCTCAAACTGGCTAACTACTATAGGATGTTTATATTATGTTACTCAACAAAAGCAACGTCGTAGACGAAATTGTTGAAGAAAAAGCAAGAATAGTGTTAGTTGAATACGTGTTAAGAGGCATTCGAGAACCTTAAATCCATTATCTCAACCAAACCTATATTAAAGCTACCTGAGTTTAATTTTCCATTTAAGGTACATATAGATGCTTTAGATAAAGACATTGGTGGAGTCCTAGTATAGTAGGGGTCATCCCATAGAATTTAAGAACAGAAAGATCAATAGTATGCAGCAGTCATACTCAATGCATGAGAAGGAAATGCTTGTAATGGTGCATTATTTTGAGACAAGGCGAGTATATTTTTTAGGGACTAAGTTCGTTATTCGTACTGAGAATATTGCCAACACATTTTTAGGTCCCTAAAGAAGTTATCTATGAAGCAAGCCTAATGCAGGAGTTTATTACTAAATATAACTTCATGTGGGAGGATAAATCAAGGAGGTACAACAAGGTGGTGGATACCTTAAATCAAAATAAGGTGTTCACAACCCTATATATTATTATTAGGGTAGAGTGTAACATATTAGAGTAGATGAAAGTTGCAGATCCATTGAATAACACATACTATAAGTTAATCTCATAAGTTAAGAAAGTTGTAGTACGCAGGTTTTGGCTCGATGATGATGTCCTTTTGATGAATAAAAGTATTCAAGTGTATGTGCTGAGTTTTGGTGGCTTATGGAAACAATTGTTGAAGGAGACGCATAATTCATAAGGGACTATTCACCCCAAAGTTTAAAGGATGATGGCACTCTTAGCTTATTCCTAATATTGGCCAAAGATGGAGAATGACATCGAGTTATATGTCAATACTTATCTTTTGTGTCAGTTGGATAAATTGAAAAGGAAGAAGGAAACCAATTTGCTATAACCATATCCATCCTTAAAAGACAATAGATGCCAATTTCGATGGATTTCATTGGTAGGTTTCCATAGGTGGACAAGCTGATAACAATCATGATGATTATAGATCAATTCTCTAAATATGCAATCTTCATGCTAGCACTGGCATCTTATCCCCTATATATTATGACAAAGTTGCTATAGAAGAATATGGTGAAATATTTCATAGTCCCTTTAGACATTGTGAGTGACTAAGATGCCAAATTTATTAATCAATTCTAGATGTCCCTTTCAACTTAATAGGTTACGATTTAAAGTTTTCAACAGTAAATCACTTACAGAAAAATGTCCAAACTGAGAGGATCAATAGTTTGTTGGAGGAGTATGTATGACATTATGTAAATGCAAGTCAGTGTAATTGGTTGAGTTTACTTGGTATTACATAATTTTGCTATAATTTGCATATATCTTCTGCTATGAAGAAAAATACCTTTAAGATAGTATAATAAAAGACATGTGGCAAGTGTCTTATAGAGTACAAGTTCATAATAGAGAAGTAAATGTTATCGGATGAGGCGAGAGATAATCTTCAAAAAGTTTCTTAATGGATGAAGAAGCAAATGGACTTGCAAAGGAGACCTTAGAGTTTGATATGAGAGATAATGTACTATTAAAACATACCCTACAGATTTAGAAGAAGTCTCGAGTAAGCAAGTACATTGAGGATTGGTGCCTAAGTATGATGGACAGTTTGAAGTGCTAAGTAAAGTGGGGAACGTGGCATAAAGATCAAAGTCGCTCGAGAGATTAAAAGTACACCTAACTTTTCATGTTAGTTTTCTCGTACCTTCTTATAAGGATACATAAAATCTAAACAAAATTCAGGTGAAGAGGGATCCACTGGTTATAAGAAAATAGTTTAAGTCAAGTGGAGAAGCTCTTGGATTGTCAATGATGGGATAATATAAGAAGAATCAGAGGAACGAATTCTTGATCTAATGGAAGGGAAAGCTGATTATAGAAGCTACGTGGCAAGAAGGTATCACCTTATGACAGTTCAAGGATCAAGTAAATGCCTACCTTCATACTGGTTTGACGAGAGCATTGAATTCATCTGTTGGGGATGGTTTGTTACCCCTTTAGCACATGAAGGACCTTTACAACTAGCTAAAAATGAGCCTTAGGTTAAAGGTTAGTAGGATCACATGCATGACGGTGGCATATAAGAGCTACAAGGTAGCCTAACAAGTTAGATCAAGCATGGTGTGAGTTTTGGACCTAGTACAAACTAAATTGGTTAAAGCTAAATTCTTGATGGACTAAAGACTTAGTGTATGCTCAAATGAATGGAGCATAACTAATAGACTTGACATGGGTAAGCATTGGACCAGACCACTGTGCTATGAAAGACTTTGGGCTTGAATCACTCATCATCAAATATAGAGATAATATGGAGATCTTAGATGATATGGCAGATAAGATCATATAATATAGACATCAACTCTACAAGATAAAGACCATATAGGACGATCATCTGAATATAGTGGAGATCTTTATGGATATGGATATATCATTCCTAAATAGACGTAATCTCTTAGCTTATTAGTAAATATGTAGCTAAATCCTATCAAATAGAGCCCTATTTGGATGGGGTTGTCATAATATTGATTAGTGTG
This sequence comes from Erythroxylum longipes, assembly GCA_027563885.1. NCBI lineage: Eukaryota > Viridiplantae > Streptophyta > Magnoliopsida > Malpighiales > Erythroxylaceae > Erythroxylum > Erythroxylum longipes. The sequence goes on along the minus strand of JAOQMS010026884.1, from coordinate 3,189 downwards.
AAGTAATTTGATAAGGATAAGTTATGATCTAGTTAGATCAGTTTAGTTGGGAATCTGAATTGTAATTTGGCCATTAAGCCAGAGGTACCTATAAATAACCTATTTGATCTTTGTTTCTTATACAGATTGAGATAGAAAGTGTACAGTATGAAGCTAGGAGATCAGAATCGAATATGTGCTCCTAGGGCATGTGCTCCTGGTTTGGCCTTAGGAATGAAAAGCAAAGATTGTTCCTTCATCATAGTTATTCCATACTGTTCAGTCATATCTAGGCTTGTTGGATGGATTCCACTTGGAAGAGACCAATCAAAGAAATAAATGAAATAAGCAATTACCAAAGGAACGTGTTTTGCAGCTATGGGAAGACCAGGGCAAATCCTCCTTCCTGCACCAAAAGGTATGTAATTAAAGTTATTTCCCTTAAAATCCATATTTGAGTCCAGGAACCGTTCTAGTTTGAAGATATGTGGTTCTTCCCAGTTACTGGGGTCTCTTCCAATTGCGCAGGAGTTGACTAATACTTGAGAGTTCTTTGGTATGGTATAGCCCATAACTTCACACGTATTGACAGAACGATGGGGAAGGAGAAATGGTGCTGGAGGATGCAACCTCAAAGTTTCGTTGACACAAGCTTAAAGGTATGTTAGGCATGGCAGGTGAGACTCTTTTACCAGGTTTTCTCTTGCAATTTCTTCTTCAAATTTCTTCATATGATCTGGATTTTTCATTAGCTCTGCCATTGTCCACTCTATGGTTGAACTACTTGTGTCAGAGCCAGCAACCAAAAACTCCTGCAAAATTACAGAGGGATTCATTGGTTGTATTGTATCAGGCTTTTGGATTTCATACATCACAATTCTTTGCCAAGAGAGAAAGAGAGAGAGGTCAAACCCTGAGCAGCTGATGGATTTGATATTCATTACAGCAGTTACTGACAAGTGCATCAAGAAAGTCCCAATGGTCACGTACTTGCTCATGTCTTCTATCCTTGATAATTGTTTCCAACAAATTTGAAAACTTAGTGTTTATTTCCATGCACTTCCTTCGTATCCCTTGAATGTCAAACCGAATTAAGATCGGAAAAAGGTCGGAGATGTTCGTAGTGGAAGAAACCTCCACTATTTCTCTTAGGAGTTTGCTCGTTTCCCCTTGGAGACTCTTATTCTCAAACATTATTAGATCCTTTGACACTAGAATCTTTCCCAGCATGTTGAACACAACCGCAAAAGCCACATCTCTAATTTTGACTTCCTTACCTTCCATTTTGTTAACAAATGTAATCATCTTCTTCATAATATTTTCCCTAGCAAGTGCTTAAGAATCCAATGCCTTAGGAGAGAAAAGCTCTCTTCGGCACAACGTATGTATAGATCTGATAGATATATACTATTAACCATGCAAATGTAATAGTATAATTTTTCCCTGCGGTCCCTGTTGTGTCTTAATTATTTAGACCACATGTGTGTTATTTGTAATTTAAATAAGCAATAGATTATTTTAAATTAAAGAGAAGAAATCTATTGTTTTGGAATTACAAACTGCATAATCTTATCGGTAACTTCTTACGCGGAAAGGAGAGGTTTTTCGATATATATAAGCTTTTCTTCCTATCGAAGAGGGATTATGATATTTTGGAAAACACAGAGAGAAAACAGAAACTCTCTTGAAAACACATGATACATTCTTTCTGCCCACCCAGAAATAAGGGTTACAGAAACAATTAAGGTTACACGACAGAGGACTGTAAGGATAAGAAGATTTGCGGAAAGAAGTTTTTGTGGAAAGAAGATCAGTTAGCGATTCTGTGCTTCAACAGGTTTGTCTTGTTTCGATTCTTGTGTTTGGTTTGCTTGTATGTGTATTTCTAATCCTGGGTTGCTTCCGCTGTGAATACGAATACAATTGATTCCATCAATTGGTATCAGAGCCCTAGAAATATATATATAGGTGGCCATGAAAACATATGTTTTTATGTTTCGTAACAACATTTTTTTCATTAAAAACGTTTTCATTCTTCTACATTTTTTTCTATTTTCACATTAAGCAATAAAAATCATTTTCTGTTTCCTCTTGTATGAAAATGTAAATCGAGAACAAAAGGTGTTGTTGCTTAACGTGAAAGTTGAAATGTTAAGTTAAGCAACATGTCGTTTTCTGTTTCATGAACAATAATACAAAACGTTGTTTTCTGTTTTCATGCAAGAGTGAAAGCAATTTTGTATTAACGTGACAGTAGAAACACTGGTTAAATCGTTAATAATAATAACCAAAATGGCAAACATTTTGTGTATATCTAAAATGGAAGACGATGTGTACGTGGAGAATGGAGAATATCGTGTTTTGCTGAACATGAACAGTGAACATCATGTGCATCGTTTTTCATAAAAACGTTTTTGTTGGAGATTTTTGTTTTAAAAACAAAGGTTTTGTTGCTTACCATAACAGTGAAAATGTTGGTTGTTAAATTATAAAAAAAAGCAACTGGTTTTGTTTCCATCGTGAGGAAGACGATGAAGTGGCAAGTTTTATAGATGGTCCAAGTTTTAAAAATTTTCAAACAAACTCGAAAAAAAAAGGTCCTGAAAGTTTAGTGTTTATAAACAGGTCCTTATTTTTCTTTTCAGGCCCTGGATGTTTTAAAGTTTTTCAAACAAGTCCGAAAATTTTCTTCTAAACTAGAAAGTTGTTATTTTTGTTGCAAAATGATCTAAAATATTTCTTAATTTTGGAAAATGGCCTAGAAATATTTTTTAGTTTTGCAAATTAAATTCTTTGTGAGATTTTGAATTTTTTTAATTCTTTTGGAAATTTGATGTTATTACATAATACGGTCAAATAGAATTTATTAAAAAAAGGTGTTTTCCATTACTTGCTAATTGTGACTACTTACATATTCTTTCCCATCGAAAGATGATATGTGTTTGAGTATCACTGGATCTAGTCTAGTTTTGTCTGTATTATTTTAACTCTCCATCTGAGTAATTTCATTAGGGGCATGGACTAGATGTAATGGTTTTTCACTTATAATAGTTTTTTGACATGTTTCTCCCATCGAGTAGTGCATGTCAGTTATTTTACTATTTATGCATGACGTATGGTTCGTTTAATTTATCCATCGAGATTGTTGTTAATGAATGTCAGATATGCATAAGTGAATTTTAAGGTCATATTTGTTTTATTCAATTATGT
>JAOQMS010026873.1:10000-15209 GCA_027563885.1 Erythroxylum longipes | reverse complement strand
GTTAAAAAGGTTAATAGATTGCATCAAATAAGGAAGATGCAAAGGAAAAATACAGAGTATAAGTATCCTCTGTGATGCGTCAGAACACAGAGGACACGTCATCTTATAGACGATAGAACACAGAGTATAGATCATAGGCTAAGGATTAGGAGAAGAAGTAATATAAGTTGAGGAATATCCTCTGCATTACCGTTCACAGACATCGTATGTGTTACTGTACACGGACTTCGTCTGTGTTAATGATAGCGCCATCGTCTATGTTCGTCTGTGTTACTGTTCACAAACTTAGCAGAAACAAGACGGAAGGAAAATGAGACGCAAGGCAGAAATGAGACGGAAAGAAAAAATAAGACGAAAGACATAAATGAGACGAAAGGTAGAAATGAGACGGAAGGAAAAATGAGACGCAAGACAGAAATGAGACAGAAGGAATAAGACGGAGGAAAAATGAGACGCAAGCCAGAAATGAGACGGAAGGAAAAATGAGACGAAAGACCGAAATGAGACAGAAGGAATAAGACGGAGGAAAAATGAGACGCAATCCAGAAAAGAGACGGAAGGAAAATGAGACGAAAGACAGAAATGAGACGGAAGAAAAATTAGATGCAAGACAAAAATGAAACGGAAGGAATAAGACAGAGGAAAAATGAGACACAGGACAGAAATGAGACGAAAGAAAAATCAGACGATAGACATGAGACGAAGGGAAGCCGAAAATGAGATGCAAGCAATGTTTCATCTTTCCTTTTTGTTTGTTTTGAGAACTATAGAGATCCAGTTCGATTCTTTTTCTATTGATTCTTTTCCAATTAAGATGTATGGCTCCACAAGTCTATATGTCTATATAGATCTTGTTTATAGACTAAAGAAAATGTGCAAAAGTTTTATTTTCCTCTTCCATTCTATGAGTTTCTTCCTTTTTGCATATGGCATCGCCACTTCCCATGTCGACATCCACTAATTTGGAACTGGATTCGAAAGCTCCTAATAACCAACAAATGGTAAGTGCATTTCCTTGTGTGAATCCTATAGAGCTTGATGAGTCGATCTATCTACACGTCTTGCTTTTACTGCTATATTGGGAGTTACTCCACGCATTGGTTGACGTAAAACAGTAAAATAGATAGTCAATTTTCTATCTTTTGTTGAATCTTTTTCATTTCTTGATAGATAATTAGATAAGCCATGATTTTTTTCCATGTTTCAGAATAAAGTTGACCAACATGTTAACCAATCAATTATGATAAATTGGATCTAATGTTACAGTTTTTCTTTCTGCAGTACTTCGATATGACATGAGCTTACAAGGGGTTCTCAATCTTTTCTTTTATAAGGGCTATTAAAAACATTTATTTTGGCTTTATGACCTCATATTATAGGGTAGATCTCTAAAGATATGAAAGATCTCCCTCTAATTCATACATACGACTTTCATAAAATACGGCTTTCCACAAAATTCTGTATGTATCGATGAGATCGAGTATAAAATTATTTTTACTCATGTTAAATTGAGTATCCATTTCCCTCCTTTTCCTGCTAGGATTAGAAATCCTATATTTTACATATCCATACAATTGAATCCTTAGGTTTTTGAAATCGTGTATAAAGAAGTGCTTCGAATTATTGCTATTTGACTCAAACTTGTTCTAAAAATAAAAAATTCAAGGCAATTCGAATTGTTTGTTGACAGGGATAAAGTCAAGGAAAACCTCTGAAATTATTCCAATATTAGACCTTGGACATATAATAGCTCTGAATCGAATCTCTTTAGAAAGAAGATCTTCTATCTCATGGTAGGCTACTCCAGTCCCCTTATAAAAATTTCGTTATTAGGTTAACCATAGACTTTACATGTTTTTAACAATTCCATGGCATCATTAAATGATACAAGTCTTGTATAAGAATCTAAAATACACTAGAACACCTTTATTAATGATCCTTTACTCCAATACCATCTAAGGTTCCTCGAACAATGTGATATCTCAAACTAGGTAAATCCTTAACCCTTCCCCCTCTTACTAAGACTACAGAATGTTCTTCTAAATTATGGACAATATCAGGTATATAAGTAGTGATTTCAAATTTAGAGGATAATTGTACTCTGACAACTTTACGTAAGGTAAATTTGGTTTTTTGGGGGTGATAGTGGAAAAGTTGACAAATAAGTTACCCTTACTGCCACTCTATAGAACCATACATGAGAGTTTCACCTCATACGGCTCCTTGTTCAATTCTTTCAAAGTCATTGAATCCTTTTCCTCGTTTGAGAAGGTCATCCATTCCTCCACTCCGTCCTGAAGAGTAACTAGGAAAAATTCAGTAACGTTTTCATGTTCCAATTGAACAATTTTCTTTTTTGATTATTATCAAAGGAGAAGATTCTTCTTTCTACCAAACATATGCAGATCCAATCATGATCTTATAACTTTATTATAACTTATAATAAGAGCAAGAAATCTTTCTCGATCAATCCCTTTTCCCTTATTCTTAGAGAATCAGAAAGATTTTTTTTCAAGTTTGAATTTGTTCATTTAGAATATGGGCTCTTCTACTTCATTTTTATTTATTTATTTATTTCTTTTCTTTTTATTATTATAATTCTATTATCCTCTTTCTTTATTCCCTTCTGTCATTCCTTAAGTCCCATAGGTTTGGTTGGGTCCTATAGAATCGAACCCATTTTCACATTAAGCGAAGGGTACAAAAAATCATATTGATTTTCGATAAAAAAAGTACTATATGAAATCTTCGATTTTTTCCTCTTTCGATATCCTTATCCCATAGGTACAACGTTTGAATCAATAGAGAACCTCTTCTTCTATATCTATATGAATCGATATTATTAGATTCCAATTACTTCTCGACACCTCTCAAGGAAAATCCCGAAATGGATCCCAAATTGACGAGTTAGTCTGAGTTTATCTATGTGGTTATGCGCTCTTCGAATAGGAATCCATTTTTTGAAAGATCCTGACTTTCATGCTTGGGTGGGTCTCCGAGATCCTTTCAATGAAACTATGTTATGATGAAGGGATATCTATCTGATCCAATTGTTTGTTAAAGCACGTGGCAGCAACGGCACCAGGGAAAATATACAGAAAAGATAATTCTTTTCTATTTATTATGTTTTCTATTCTATTAGTATTAGTTAGTAATCTTGGTTCAATGAGTACTTTTTTCCGTGATGAACTATTGGCACCAGTCCTACATTTTATCTCTATGGACCAAGGAGAAAGGGGCTCAGCGAGAAGAGGATTGTACCATGAGAAGCATAGAAGTTAACCTCTTTTAAATATACAATATGGATTTTGGCAATGCAATGTAGTTGGACTCTCATGGCGATCTGAATGAATCATCCTATCCATAAAGGTCAATCTTTGCCTGCTAGGCAAGAGGACAGCAAGTTACAAATTCTATCTTGGTAAGATAGACATGTATTTTATTTCTATTACTATGAAATTCATAATTTATAAATGTATTAGTTAAAAATGAATAGTTAATGGTGGGTTACCATTAGCCTTTTTTTTGTCGTGACAAATCTTGTATGTGTTCTTAAGAAAAAGAATTTGTCCATTTTTTAAGGTCTTAAAGGGGCGTTGAAACATATAAGAACTCTTGAATGGAAATGGAAAGGAGATAAAAATCCAGTTCCTTCGAAAATGGTAAGATTTTTGGCATAAGAAGAAGGGGTTAATCCTTATCATCTTGACTTAGTTATGGTTTCTCTATTTTTTTTAAGAATATCAGGTTGGGGTCTTCTCCCACCTGTATCAAATAGAACATGTTGATCCAAATCTTCTTCATGTAAAACCTGCTTTATTTAGATCGAGAAAATTATAAGCTTTTATAAAACCATATGCTATGGCTTGAATATGTAGTCAATCCTATTTCTGATAGGAGTAGTTGACAATTGAATCTAATTTTTTCCATTATTTTTGTATCCGTAATAGTGCGAAAAGAAGGCCCAACTCCAAGTTGTTCAATAATAGTGGCATTGAGTTTCTTAATCCTTTGCCTTAGGATTAGTCAGTTCTATTTCTTGATGGGGACAAGGGAAGGGATATAATTTAACGGTAGAGTGTCAACTTAACGTGGTGGAAATCATCAGTTCGAGCCTGATTATCCCTAAACCTAATATGATTTTTTCTATTTAGACTTGGTCCCCTACTGTCGTGATTGAATGAGAATGGATAAGAGGCTCGTGGGATTGACGCAAAGGGTATAGATGGCTATATTTCTTGGAGCGAACTCTAAACGAATATGAAGCACATGGATATAAGTTACACCTTGAAATGAAAGACAATTCCAAGTCTGCTTTATCTATGAACAAGGAAGTTATAGTAATGCAACTAAGAATCTCATGGAAAGTTCAATCCTGGCTCAGGATGAACGCTGGCAGCATGTTTAACACATGCATGTCGGACTGGGAGTGGCGTTTCTAATGGCGGACGAGTGAGTAATACGTAAGAAACTACCCTTGGGAGGGGAACAACAGCTGGAAATGGCTCATCTGTTCAAGGAGTGGCTCATGTGTGATTAGCTATTTGGTGAGGCAATAGCTTACCAAGGCGATGATCAGTAGTTGGTCTAAGAGGATGATCAGCCACACTTGGACTGAGACACGACCCAAACTCCTATCGGAGACAGCAGTGGGGAATTTTTCGTAGTAGGAAGAAAGACTGAAGGAGCAATGCCCCATAGAGGTAGAAGGCCTACAGGTCGTGAACTTCTTTTCCCAGAGATGAAGTAATGATAGTATCTAGGAAATAAGCATCAATTAACTCTGTGCCAGTAGCCGTAGTAATATAGAGGATGCAAGCGTTATCTAAAATGATTGGGCATAAAGTGTATGTAGGTGGCTTTTTAAGTCTGCCGTCAAATCCCTGGGCATAACACTGGACAGATGATGGAAACTATCAAGCTGAAGTATAGTAGGGGCAGAGGGAATTTCTAGTGGAGTAGTGAAATGTGTAGAGATCAGAAAGAACACCAACGACAAAAACACTTTGCTGGGTTGACACTGACACTAAGATATGAAAGCTAAGGGAGCGAATGGGATTAGATACCCCAGTAGTCCTAGTCGTAAATGATGGATACTAGACATTGTGCATAGTCACCTATGTAATGCTGTAGCTAACGCGTTAAGTATCCCACCTGGGGAGTTGATGGGGGCCCGCATAAGTAGTAGAGCATGTGGTTTAATTCAATG
>JAOQMS010026873.1:0-7500 GCA_027563885.1 Erythroxylum longipes | reverse complement strand
CATTTTTAAGACCAAAGAGTGGGGTGGAAAAGGGGAAAGCTCTTCGTTCCTGGTTTTCCTGTTGCTGGATCCTCCCAAACTACAGGAATCCTTAGTTAGAATATGATTCCAACTCAGCACCTTTTGAGAAGAGTTGCTTTTGGAGAGTACAGTACAATGAAAGTTGTAAGTTGTGTTCGGGGGGAGTTATTGCCTGTCGTTAGCCTCTATGGTAGAATCAATCGGGGGGCCGAGAGGCGTGGTTTACCCTATGGTGGATGTCAGCGGTTCGAGTCTGCTTATCTCCAACTCGTGAACTTAGCTGGTATAAAGTTTTACAATAACACCCAATTTTTCTGATTCGGCAGTTTGATCTATGATTTATCATTTATGGACGTTGATAAGATCCTTCCTTTTAGTTTGGTAGCATCTTAAGATGGCATAGCCTTAACCTTAAAGTTAAGGGCGAGGTTCAAATAAGGAAAGGCTTACGGTGGATACCTAGGCACCTAGAGACAAGGAAGGGCATAGTAAGTGACAAAATGCTTTAGGGAGTTGATGTTGGAGTTATGTAAATATAGTGCCCTAGAAAGCAAGTGTATTTACTTATAAATTAATTTTCTTCCAGTTACAGTTTTGTAATCAAAATATTTATTATTAATAAAAATGAAAGAGTTTGGTTTTTATGAGTATTATATATCTAGTAATAAGGTACCGAGATGCTTTAGAAAGCAATATACATATACATAGAGATGTATGGGAAACATGTATATTATAAGAATCTAAAATAATAGAGTAAAACGGGATATCTAGAAGGAAAAACCAATATAAGGGCAAAACGGTAATTTTACCCTTTATTGTGCGGATGGATATAATAACGTTCATAATAGGGTTTGCAATTGGACATCTTATTTAAAATATGTGTTCTCATAATATTTAATAATTCAAGAGTTCAACTAATTGGCTTTAGTGGAATGACATTTAGGTAATAAGCTAGAATTAATTCTAATGAGATTAAATTAATTCTGGGCTTATTAGAGCTTGAATTATCTAAGTCGAATAAGATTCACCACTTGGCTTCTAGGAGAGTTATCAAGTAAAGTAAGAAATACAAATAGAGATTTTAATGTCTATGATTGAATGTTGGGCTTATACTAATTAATTGTTAATTACAAGCCCAATTGGACATTTAGAAATGGGCTAGGCTTTGTTTAATTTGATTAATTAAATTAAAACAAAGTTATTTAAGATAAATGGAAGTAGAATTTCATTTTTAATGGACTAAATGTGTATCTGCACATTTAGTATTGATTTGCTATATTAAAGATGGTTTTAACATGTTTTATTATCATTAAATAGAGTAATGACCTTACCATTAAATGGTTTAATGGTGGTCTTTTAATGATAGCATGTAACCTATTAGCATTCATTGGATTAAATAAGAAAGAGGTGCATTATGATGGACCATCTTCCTTCTTTCATCACAAAACCAAAATTGATATGTCTCATTTAGGTTAATTGTCTTTTCATACAGCCATCTTAAAGACAAATGAGAAGAGTCTCATTTATTGGCTTCTTTATGAATGATTAAAGAATGAAGTGATGCATTTGATGCAAATCTCTTCTTTCTTTTGATGAAAACCAAAATTGTGAAGGTGTAAGAAGGTTTTCTTGCATTTTTGACTCTCTCTCTCCTTTCTTGCATGGTATAGACGAAAATTGCATGAGAAGTGTCTCAAAAAATTGGCTACTTTCTTCTAAGGAAAAAAATCTCTTCAAGTTTTCTTCTCCTTTCCCACTAAAGGATCTTGTAAACCAAGTTATCCAAGAAGAACAAATGGTAGATCAAATTGGTCGAGGATACGAAATCAAGAAGAGGATACAATAACGAGAAGAGGATATATCTCCTAGGAGAGGATATATTGCCGAGGATAGGAAAGCATAGTGAGGAGTTAAAGCCGTAGCGAAGGAGTCGGTAATATAATTTCTATCACCTTGTTCTTATGTTTATTATCCTTATACCATATCATGTTGGCTACGCAGGTTGATTTGGTTATGTTGCTTCCGCTGCAATTTTGATTTCTAAAAAGTTTTGAAATCTACCGTTTTATCCAAATCGTGCATGCTTTATTCATCCGATCCAACAATTAGTATCAGATCCATTTTTATTATACATGATTTTGGTTCCTATATATGATGCATGTTGGCAATCTTTTTTGTATGCTGCATATTTTTATGTGATAGAAATATATATTTCCTCCTTGGTTTCATCTTTATATTTTCTTTGATTATGTAATGTACAAAATCATGTAATGATGAAGATGAAGAAACCATGGATGAAGAAATGAAGAGTTAAGGTTTCTGTTTTACTAAAAGTGTATTGGCAAAGTTTTGGTTGTTAGCAAATTGCTAGATTTTTATGTTTACAAATTTTCGGTTTTATGTCACAAGTTTCGATTTTGATTAAAAACAAGTGCTGCTTTTTTTGTTTTGTATGGACAAATTTCGGTTCTCATGAAAAACTAGTGCTGGAACTTTTGTTTTCGAAGATTGTTTTTATGAAAGTCAAAACTTTGCTGTAAAAGAAAAGCCATTACACATTTTTTACATAGTGGGCCAGGTCATGTGAGCGAAGAGTTCGAAGTGAAAGATCCAAGTCCACGAAGAAATTGTTGGGCTTAAAAGCCTTGTAATTTTATTTATGTTTCTAGGACGGACAATCAAAAATGGCTTATAAGTTCATGTGATGAATGGATAAAAGAATGCAAATATTATGTGATTGCATGTCATTTAGAAAATTGCCAACCCTAGGCTTTGCCATGCATTCATTATGTATGAGATATATAATGAAACAATATAGGATGGATAATAAATTGCATCTAGACAAGATGGTATTTATTAAAACTTAAAGCCCAAAAAGATTGAGTGGGAGAGGATGCTCATGTGAGAGTCCACGATCTCCATATGATGGCCCATTTGCATGTGGTGAAGTGTTACTCCCCACCGGAGGGCATGAATCCTAGATCTTGCATGGTTTGGGTCTTCTTAAAGATAAGTCCATTTATTGGTAGCAAATGTGACCTCCTATCGAGGCATGGTTTGCAAGTACCTTTAGTGGATGAATCATATTTTATCAATAACCTGCCCACCGTAACTTTGTTGGTAAAAGTGTGGACCAAATTATGACGCTTCTTTAAAAGTTAAGCATGAAGATGCTTGGTAGTTTTTTTTTAGTGGGAGGGTCCCATTTTTTCTTTTAATAAATAAGATGGCCTATCGTCACTTAGTCTATTATAGATAAGAAAATTAACCATCGTATAAAGATTTAATTGTTTTTAAAGTTTTGTTAAATCTATCATCATGCATCATGATTTTATACAAAGTTCCAGTATTATTAACTAGTATGCTCATGTTATAATTATTTATATTTTTAGACATAATTACCACAAAATGAATCCACTTACTTTGCTCTTGACAAATAACAAATTGGAAAATAGAGAGAATTTGAATGAATAGAGACACAACCTAGACATTGTTCTTCAATATGAACAAATTTCATGGGTATTAACTGAAAATAAGCCTGCACCTCCGGGTGAAAATTCAACTCCTGAGCAAGTCCAACAACATGAATGATGGTAGAATGCTGATAAGACTACTAAGTGTTATATTATAGCTTTTGTCAGCGGCATGTTGTAAAAGCAAATTGCTTGTATGAAAACTGCTAGTGCAATGCTTCATCACCTACACGAGATGTTTGGTGTGAGGACTAGGCCTACAAGAGTGAAAGCTATCCAAACCTTTCACAAACTTAGACAAAAACCTGGTGAACCGGTGCGGGATTACATGCTTAAGGTAATCTCTGCAGTCACTGAGGCTAAGATACTTAGGGCAAATATCGATTCGAACACGCAGATGATATGATCATCAATAGCTTAAACTCTTCTTTTCAACAGTTTAAGTTGGACTATGAGCTCAATAGCAAGGATTACACCTTGAGTGAGTGGATGAATACCTTTCAAAATATGGAGGAGATATTGAATATCAAGGCTCATGGGCCAGAAGCTAATGTAGCAACTTCTTCTAAGCCTAAGGGTAAGGGCAAGCAAAAGAAGAAGGGGTCCAATGAAAAAGAAGGCCAAAGTGGACACCAAGGGAAAGTGTTTCCACTGTGTTGAAATGGGCCACTGGAAAAGAAACTGTGCAGTCTACCTTAAGTCCCTCAAAAGCAAACAAGGTATTGGTTTCCTAAGTTTATTAGGAACTAGAAATGTGGAGATTTATCTAATTCTTGGATATTAGATTCAGGAGCCACTAACCATGTTTGCAATTCTTTGCTGGGATTCTAGCAAAGGAAAGGACTACCTAAAGGCCAGTTTCAAGTTAAGATAGCAAATGGATCCCATGTTTCAACAGAATCAATAGGAGTAGTTATCTTGGATTTTCCTAGTGGTTATAGGTTATATTTAGAGCATGTTTATTACATATCAATGATTGTAAGGAACATGATTTCTGTTTTTTTTCTAATAAAATCTGGTTATTCCTTATATTTTGAAAATGTTGTTTCAATAAATGAGAATAAAGATTTTATTTGTAATATGATAATTAAATAGGGATTGTTCTTTATAGAACCTATGACAGGCCTACTAAATACCATAGAGTTGATAAAACTAAGACAATCCAATGTCTCTAACATTAATTCAAAATATCTGTGGCACTTAAGAATGGGTCATATCAATCAGAAAAGACTTGACAGGTTAGTAAAGGATGGGATCCTTATAGGTTTGGATAATGATCCATTAAACACCTGTGAATCTTGTATTGAAGGAAAAATGACTAAGGCCTCATTTCCTTCTAAAGGAAACAGATCTTAATCCATGTTGGACCTGGTACATATTGATGTGTATGGGCCCATGAACATACATGCTAGAGGAGGTTATGAATACTTCATAACCTTTATAGATGATTACTTAAGACATGGCTATTTGTATTTGATGCATAAAAAGGTGAATCCTTTGAAAAGTTCAAAGAATTCAAAGCTGAAGTTAAGAAGTAGTTAGGCAAGCCATTAAAACAACTTCGATGGGAGCAAGGAGGTGAGTACTTATTTGGAGAGTTCCAGCAATATTTAATTGACAATGGAATTGTTTCCAATTTGTCAACTTCTCGAACACCTCAACAGAATGGTGTAGCTGAGAGGAGAAATAGGACTCCATTGGAAATCGTAAGATCAATAATGTCCTATGCTAGACTTCCAGAATCATTCTGGGGATATGCTATACAAACGGCAACATATCTTCTTAACTTTGCTCCATCCAAATCGGTGCCTAAAACACTGAGTGAGTTGTGGACTGGCCAAGTTCCTTCATTGCAGCACTTAAGGACTTAGGACTACCCAGCCCATGTTCTAAGGCCTGAATCCACAAAGATGGAACCAAGGTCAGAAGTATGTTTGTTTGTAGGATATCCTACAGGAACTCGAGGGTACTATTTTTACAGTCCTCAAGATAGGAAGGTATTTGTGTCAACAAATGTAACCTTCTTAGAGGAAGAGTTTATGAGAAATCACAAAGGAAGAAGTGAAGTAGTACTCAAAGATTTAGCTATTTCATCCAAACCAAGAGTAGATTTGTATATAGCAGAATAAGATGTCGAAATGGATTCAAGAGTTGAATCGGAAGAGCAACATGGACATCAAGTTGTGCCTAGACGTAGTGGGAGGGTTGTGAGATAGTTAGATAGGTATCTAGATCTAGGAGAAGGCATTATAGCCATCTCAAACCAAGAAGAAATGGATCCCATTACTTATACACAGGCTATTAATGATGTTGATGCAGAAAAATGGATCAAGGTGATGGAATCAGAAATAGATTCCATGTACGCTAACAAAGTCTGGATCCTTGTAGATCTACCACCAGGAATAAAAGTCATATGGTGCAAATGGATCTACAAAAGGAAAAGAGGATCAGATGGAAAGGTAGATACCTTTAAAGCTAGATTGGTAGCTAAGGGCTATACTCAAAAAGAGGGTATAGACTGTGAGGAGACTTTTTCTCCAGTTGCCATGCTTAAGTCCGTCAGAATTCTTTTAGCCATAGCAGCCTATTTAGATTATGAAATATAGAAAATGGATGTCAAGATTACATTTATTAATGGGGATCTTGAGGAGACCATTTATATGGCCCAACCAAAAGGTTTTGTTGAGCTAGGTAATGACCATAAGTTACGCAAATTGTAAAGGTCCATTTATGGACATAAGCAAGCATCTAGATCTTGGAACATTAGGTTTGATAAGTTTATCAAAACCTATGGGTTCATACAAAACCTAGATGAGCCTTGTGTCTATAAAAGGATACAAGAAGGAAAGGTTATTTTCTAATTCTATATGTTGATGACATTCTACTCATTGGGAATGATGTAGGAATGTTATCGACGATTAAGGGATGGCTTAACAAACATTTTTTAATGAAGGATTTATGAGAGGCTACCTATGTTCTAAGGACCAAACTTATAAAGGATCGTAAGAACAAACTGATAGCCTTGTCTTAACTAAATTACATTAAGAACATGCTCAATAAGTTTTCCATGTAAGATTCTAAGAGGTTTCACACCTTCTAGAAATGGAATCAAACTTTCAAAGGAGCAAGCACCTAAGACCTAAGAGGAGGTCAAACGCATGCATAACATTCCATATGCTTCGAAAGTTGGAAGTTTAATGTATGCTATGTTTTGCACTAGAACGGATATCTGTTATGCAGTGGGATGATAAGTAAATTCCCGTCCAATCCATGAATGGAGCATTGGACTGCGGTTAAGTGTATACTGAAGTATCTTCGTAGGACGAAGAACTTAATGCTTGTTTACTCTAAAAGTAATCTTATTCTGACGGGATATACGGATTCTGATTTCCAATCAGATGTTGATTCAAGGAAATCAACTCCTGGTTCTATATTTGTTTTAAGAGGTGGAGCCATATTTTGGAGGAGTATCAAGCAATCTTGTGTTGCTGATTCGACAGTGGAGGCTGAGTATGTTGTTGCTTATGAAGCAGCAAAAGAAGCAATCTGGCTCCGTAAGTTCTTAAATGATTTGGAAGTGGTTTCTGAAGCAGAAAAGGCCATTATACTTTATTGTGATAATAGTGGGGCAGTGGCTAATTCTAAAAAACCTCGGAAGCATAAAGATACCAAACACATTGAGCGAAAGTATCATCTTATAAGGGAGATAATACAACGCGGTGAAGTGAATGTGGTAATGATTCCCGCAGAGCAAAACCTTGCTGATCCACTTATGAAGACGCTGTCTCAAAAGAGTTTTGAGGGTTACCTAATAGGGATGGGAATGAGGGATACGTCAAACATGCTTTAGGGCAAGTAGGAGATTGTTAGAGTTATGTAAATATAGTTCCCTAGAAAGTAAGTGTATTTACTTATAACTTAATTTTCTCCTAGTTACTTTTGTAATGAAAATATTTATTATTAATAAAACAAAAGAGTTTGGTTTTTATGAGCATTATATATCTAG
>JAOQMS010026862.1:0-15210 GCA_027563885.1 Erythroxylum longipes | reverse complement strand
ATATTTTAATTAATTATATTGTAATTAATTAATTAATTACAATATTTTAATTAATGAATAATTATATTTTAATTAATGAATAATAATATTTTAATTAATTATATTTTAATTAATTATCACAAACATTTACGGGACGTTTGGTTTGAGGGTGAGGTTGCTTATGGATATGGGTATAATAGTAGAAGGGGATGGGAATGGGTATGAAAAATAAAAAAAATGATGTTTGATTTGTAACTTGAGCTTTTGTATTAATATGTTGTTTAGTTTGTTGCATTAATGGGAATGAAAGATAATATAATACTATTTTTACCCTCAATAAAAATAAAAATAATTTGCCCTTCATATGTTTATTGGAGTTATTTCCATATATTTAACTTACAGTAAAAAAAATTAATCAGTTTTGTCAAGAAAATTTATCACAATTTTCTTCATTGAGAGGTGATAAGGAAGTAAAGAGGATGGTAAGGCAAAGGTTGGGGATAAAAGAGTAAAAAATAAACGTGATAAAAATTTAGATTGGAATGAAAACTCAATACCCACCCCTCTTGGTGGGTTTAGTAGATTTCCAAATTTAATGGAATAAATCCATTCTCCTAGAATTGAAAATCCCAAAGCAAACATTATATTTTACTATTATTCTATTCTTTTATTCCCAAACCCTCAAACCAAACGTCCCCTTAAAAAAAATGATATTGATACCTATTCCTCTAGATTAGGAGAGGAATTAGGTATTAGCCAAAAATGATATTTATATGTTACTCTTTTTTTAATTCCTTATTTATAGATATAATTTAAAAAATACTAATACAAATCATTCGTTTTAAAATAATCAATAAATTACATATTTCCAATTAAAATACTAATACATAATGCTCTCTGGGTTAAGTAGATTCATGAGTATCACCTTAAACATGTGAACTTTTGACAAGCTTCTTGTTGTCGAGAGTTCTCTTAGATCCATATCCAAATGATTAAGCTAAGAGACTTGGTTTACCCACATATTAAACACAAGATTGGCAATGTTAAAAAAACTTAGCTTTGGTATGATAACTAAAATGATGCGAGCCCTCTCATCCAAAATACATAGGTACTTCTCTTGAGAAACTATGTTCCACTTCATCAGAAAGTATCCTCTTTGATTTGCAATGGGACATGGAGAGGGGATTTTAGAGGATTTGATTCTTTGGCCTAATTCTTTCCCTAATTGGACAATGAGTTACTAGTGGATTCAATCATCCGGACTCTTGATTCAAGCGGCAAATTCTTAAACAAATCATGCCATCAGTTGCTAAGAAGGGGCTTACAGGTGATATCTTGGTTTTCTGTGTTATGGCAAAACACCTTTCAATTGAAAGCAACTTTTATTTCTTGGCTTGTGATTATAAACAGGCTAAAAACTAAAAGCCAATGGTATAGTTACGAGGACCATACTTCTACTCTTTGTAAAATGCCCTTAGAAGATAGAAATCATCTCTTCTTTTTATGTAATTTTTCGAAGGCAATCTGGAGCAAGATCTTACTCATGTTACCTCATACTGGATATCCTTATACTTGGGAGCAATCTCTTAATTGGGCTATGAATACTTCAAAGAAGGGTAGGCCAAATGCTATTCTATATAAGGCGGCATTCACTTCTGCAATATACTTCCTTTGGAGAGAGTGAATTATCGAATGTTTGCTAATTAAGAAGAGGGAAAATATCAACTGCCTAACAAGCTCATAAACTGGATTCAATTAATCTTAATTGCCAAAAATCTTGGGAACACTCTCTCGCAAGATACGAAGAGTAGATGGCATATCTAATGTGTTTTAAGGTGTAACTCTAATTAGTTTTTTTTTTCTATTAGTATTCTTGTTATTATAGATTCAACTACCCTGTGTTTTGTAGACTTAGCTTTGTCTAAAGTTAGTCTTTTTTTTTAATTTTCCGAAAAAAAATGAATAAACTCATTTCTATTTTAGAGTGATTCATTTATGTCTTATCTTTACATGCTCGAAAAAGCTTATTTATAACCGTTGGTTTCGTTTTGCTTGATTCACAATTAAAACAATTTTAATATCTGTATAATAGCTCAGGCTATTCTAGATGCCGGAATAGTGTTTGTTAGACTGTCCTCAATTTTAATGTTTCTGTTACTCCTAGTCTTGTAAAGACATTAGAAATACAATTTCAAATAGTTAGTGCTGTAATATAATTACTTTGCATTATCAACAACAATAATAACAAGGATTGAGTAAAAAATTGTGCTAAAAGCGAAATTTGGAAAGGTCCAATGTACATAACTTTACTCTTAACTAATAGAGAAGATGTTTATAAATACTTTGCACTATCAACAACAACAATAACAACAAAGACCAAGTAAAAAATTATATGCTAAATGCGAAATCTAGAAAAGTCTAATGTACATAGCCTTACCCCTTGCTAGTAGAAAAGTTGTTTATGAATACTTTGCATTATCAAATTATATACAAGGCCATACACATTTGATCTAACTTATCTTCTAATAATGTCTTATTTATTGAAATATCCTTAGTACCGTAAACACTAAATTATTTTTAGATTCTTCAACAACTTTTTCTATAAGAACTTACTAACGTTTCCCTTAGATACCATCAAGTAAGGTGATTACTAGTAACCATATATATATATATATATATCAATTACTTTTCGAAAAAAAAACTTAAAATTTTCCATATTAATGGGTACCTGTTATAAAAAATTATATCAAACAATAGAAAAACCTTTGTCTGCATCATATGTAAATTAAACTAACAAATATGTAAATTAAACTAAAAAATAGATTTGTAGACATCAGATTCTGTTAAATTTTATATTATTAGGTTTAAATAAACTGAGTACATATAAATTCAAATGAGGTTCCATCTTAAAACCAATTGGTTCTAGGAGGAGTAACCCATTAAGCTTATATGCATACTCAAGGCCATATATTCTTTCAATGTGGGATAAAGTCCCACTTATATTTCAACACGCCCTCCTCACCTGTGGGCTAATTTACTGCCTAACATGTGCCACAATCTATTATAACGAGGTGGTGACGTGTAACCTAAGAGTAACTTGCTTTGATAGCATGTTAAATTTTTATATGATTTGGCCTAAATAAATTGAGTACATACAAGCCTAAATGAGGTTCCATCCTAAAACTAATTGGTGATAAGATGAGTAACTTACTAGGCTTATATGTATGCTCAAAGCTTTGTATTCTTTCCATGTGGGATAAACTCCCACTTATATTTCAACACGCCCCCCTCACGTGTGGATAAATTTAGGGCCTTCTAAGACGGTATAGAAATATACTCCACCAAAGATCTTTCCTACTTAATTCATGATGAGAAAAAAAAACGGAGATTTTTAATGAAGTGTTTGCAATTGTTCATGTTGCTCCAAGTACAATGAACAAGATAATTCAAAACATGCTTCTCTAAAAACAAAAGGGTAGATCTAAAAAGTCTCCCAAAAAGATATATCAAGGAGATCCAAAAGTTCATCTATTAGGTTAACTCTACTATATACGGAATTTTACTTTTATATCCTATATGTCAAACCAAAGAGATGTACACGATCATTCATGTTAAAATGCGAAACACTAGAGAAATCATTCACGTCTCGATCTAAGCCTACTAAGTAAAGTTGGGTACCTAAAAACAATACATCACCAGAGACACCTACTATCGCTATGATGTCTAACTTTTGACAAATACTTCCTACCATTTGAATAATACATCAAAGATATCTTTCAGCATTGGCCTAAAGTCCATGCATCGGTTACTGTGTCCTTTTTATGGCACAAACGAAGTGTCAAGCAACATTAAGAGAGTTCTTAACTACTAGACTTGTAGTGTTATTTTCCACCACATAATGCTTAATTATAAAGATATATATTGATATGGAGTCTCCTATTCTAGTTAACTCTTTTATAAATTTATAATAATTCTCAATCTATGGTACTTTTACAAATATGAATCTTTTGATTTCTTAATACCTCACATCAATATTATTTAAATATGATAATAGGGATCGAATATGTTCTAATTTAATCCAGTTCAATTTAAAGTTAATGAATTAGATTTACTTTGACAAAGTTTTGAGAAGAATTCGGGCTAAAAAAATAATCTGAAGGCTCAATTCGAAAAGTCTAAATAAGTATTAAAACAGTATTATTTCAAACAACTCGCTTAAATTGAGTCTTGTACTCAAATTGCATGTCTTCAAGCCCATCATACCTACCCTCTGTTCATAAAATTAAGGAGAATCCTCTTGATCATCTTTTAATACAAATCCTCTTACTAAATAAGTAATCAGTGATGTTGAAAGTCTGCATAAGCTATAATATATATGTATCATTCTAAGTTTCAAACTTGTTCATTGAAGGACATTTGTCCTGACAAATGATATTACCACTTCCATGAGTTTTACGATTGGTTACTTTCCAAAAGTCAATGATATGGAGTTGAAGTTGATGAAATTCTCTGACAATTTACACCCAAATTTATTGACATTCTGAAAAGATTGGTGGATAAATTTAGACATATACAAGACAACTTGAGCTGAAAATAATACAGCACAGTGATTTCTGTATATTGAATTTGATGGTCCTACTAATCATTGTAACGATGTTTTTGTAGTTAGAGTTCTTCAAAACTTCGTGTTTCTCTTAAAAGAGAAAAGACTAATACTATGCTATCAAATGGTACCATGATCTTATGTCTCAGAGTACATCAGTGAAGAAGTTCAACGGCTTAATTATAACAATAACCAAAACGATTGGAGGACCTTACACGACTTAATAAACAAAAGGACAAGAAGACCGTACACTTGGTGAAATGAACCAAATGATGATGAAAGCCTTGGATAAAAACTCTGCTCAACAACAATTCTTTCAACATTTTATTTGGTTCATAAAATCGAAATTGAAGAAGATTACCAAAATTTAACATTGCAAATTAAGGCTATTTGGTAAGTGACTGATCAACTTTTTTTTCACGGATTGAAAGATATTTAGCTGTTTGACTATGTTAAACTGTTTATAATCATGTTTAATAATTAGTTGATTAAGATAATGAATTGAAAATCTTTCCCTTCATTAAACACTAATACCCTAAACTTCAACTTGACTTTAACTTGATTAATACGAAGAATGAAAGTAGCATTAGTAGTAGTAGTAGTAGTAATAATGATGATGATGATGATCATAATAATAATAATAATAATAATACTAATTTATTAGAACTATAAATTTAATTTTTGTAAAATTAAACATCCAAAATCTGAATTTTGATAAGGATATTTAAAGAAATACTAAAATATAATACTCATATCTTTATGTATCTTTTTTCTAAGTTCATAAATTATTTTACACATAAACTTTTACCAAACATCTTTAAATAAAATATTTGATATTATCCAATAGTTAAATTAATTAATATGACCTGTTATCAGTTAACTGGTGATAGAATATAGTAACAGCTAATGCAATCCAAACAGTGCTAAATCTTTTTGTCGTTTTGTAATTAAAAAAAACCCAATTTATCGGAGTACAAGCGAAAAGGCGATTATTTCTTTAACAAAGATAAGCATCATTTTCCTTAATGACACTATTTTGGAAGAAAGCATATTTCGATGAAATCCATCACGAATTTTTTTTGCAATAAAAAAGGAATATTATGCAAAGAATTGTCGAGACAAGAGCAAAAAGAACCTGCACAATTTGAGTTTAGTTTTATTTTTTTGTTGAGGTTTTTAGTATTCATGAAATGTTTTTAGTTTATATTTTTCTTTTAAATAAAAAAATGTGAAACTTAAAATAATTTATTTTTATAAATAAATAAATTTAATAAATTTAATTTTAATCTCTTATATAATATTTATTGAAAACTATTGGTAAAAATTATCATATTTCATCAATAAATATTTTAAAAATTAAATTTTTACTTATTTTAGTATATTTTAAATTATTGAACAAAATTTTATTTAAAATTTATACATTTTGAATATATTTTAATTTATATTTAATAATTATTATTAAAATAAATTATTTGAATTTTAAATTAATTATTAAAATTAAATTAAGTTATTCATAATTCTTATTTTATAATTAATTATATAAAATTGAATTAAACTATACATAATTTCTATTAATAATTAATGTTAAATAATATATATTTACTTGATAGTAAATCATATTATAAAAAAACATAAACAGAAAACTAAAAACTAAAAACTATTTTTCATGGTTTTCATATTTTATAAAATTAAAAAAAAAACTAAAATTAAAAATAGAAACTACAAACTTAAGCAAACAAGTGTTTTTTTTTATTGAATTTAAAAGTAAAAATAAAAATAAAAACAAACAGGTCATGATTCATTCTATTATTGATCTTCGCTATATCCTTTAATTGGATAAACATTATACTTCTCAAACTTTATTAATTAGATGAATATGATTGCCGTGAAGAAACTTAGGACTGTTATTTAGCAGTTATGTCTATGAAAGCAATTAATTAAATTGATTTGCTCATAATAGCATTTTAATTTTTAAAGTGCTTCCACCATAATTTCAATTTTCAATACACAATTTTCATAAACACAGGTGGGAACATCCTGAAAACTAATTTTCAAAATAAGCAAATCACACTTTTGAAGATGCAAAATTCTTTGGCTAACAAGGACAATCTCATTTGTTTTGATGTCTACTTTTCTCTCAATCCAAATTTCAAAGCATCTGAAGCTTATCGTGGCATGTTCTTAAAACTATTGACTTTATCACAAAATGTTATCATTTTAATTAGAAGAGTAAGGAATTTTCTTACTTTTCATTCAAGCTTAATGAAGATATATAATCCTACTAAAGCAAGCAACATTCGAATGCTATTCATGTACTGTTCATTAGTTGAGAGGTTATTATCAACCAATGACATTTACTTCAAAAAAAACTGCTGTCTTATTAAATGGAATATCTACATGCATGGAAATTAAAGTCACATCTTCATCGACTACTCCATAACTTGGAAAGTCGTCCACTCGTCCTTGTACTAGCTAGACTTTAATTTCCATGACCATAAGCTTGGGAAGACCGACTTTTTTTTTATTTTTTGATTGTAACCAACGTGGATATGATTTCATAGAAATTCAAGGCGTGGTTGGAAAACAGGAACTCCATGTTTGTGGCGTCAACTTAGAAGATATATCCATGTATCGAGAACAACCTTAAATGGTAGTGCATGAACCATGAATCACAAACTCCGGGAATTTGTGGGAACTACAGGGAAGCAAGCAGACGTATCCAGTCCAGCCTCATTAATGATATGATTCCAAGGTCAATAAGAAGTAGAGGAGTTCTAAAAGTAAAACATTTGATTTCACTATCGGCTTACAGTTGTAACGTCAAAACTAATCTTCAATCAATAAGAAGCCAACTCATCTCTGAACGGACCCATGCACTTCACACTGAAAATAAGAAGAATATGAATGGGATGTAAAGTCATTAACGATAACGTAATATACATTTCCAATAAGAGCAATCCCGTGGAAATCAACATCTTTGAAAGTCGATTGTTTACACCGCCCTTTTGACCTTCCAATCACATTCATCGAGAAAAAGAAAATGTGAAACCGTCAAAATTATTCTACGCCAAGTACAAATTTTGAAGCTGCACGCACGGAATTGAATTAATGACATCAAGTTGTGTAGTTCGTACTTCGTGGTTTGATATGTCTATTACGTACCACGTGCTTGTTGGAGTACTTGACTACTGAGTCTGTCTTCTATTGCAATTGTTTTTTTTAAAGAGAAAATTTAATTAATATAGAAAGATGTTACAGTGTAACAGATGATCAAGGATATACCTTTTAGAATTCAACATAATAGAGATACGCTACCAAATTCAGAGATAAAGTAACGTTGGGTTTGGTTGATGTCTCCGTGGGTGGAGACAGATAATAAAACATAAAAATTTTGTGTCCAACAGTATTTGGTTGCTGATACTGCCCATTTTTTTTCCATCTCTGGTTCACAAAAACATAAATTTTTTATTCCTTCCAAAACCGTGACACAACTTTCTTGTACTTGTCACAGAAACAAAGCATGCGGGTTGTAGGACAAAAATATTCTCATATTATTACTAATATTCTACACATGCCCAAGTGTATAAATAGCAAAAAAAGACATTCTTAATAAAATATAAGGCTTGAATGTATCTTTAACCTATTATGTAATTAATTCCATGAATGCTTAGATGTTTTATTAAATTATTATGTACTAGAATTTCTAACTTGTAGGATTTTTTTTATCCAATAACTCATTTCATTAAATTTTTAAGTTTTTCATTTCATTAAATATTTAGGTTCTTCATTTTATTTCATCGTGATTAAAAAATACAAATACAATTAAAAAATTGATACAATTATAAAAAATATTTACTTAATTCATTTTATTGTTAACTTGTACGAATTTTTTGCTATTCAATAGCTCAATACCCCCATTTTTAGGTTCCTCATTTTTTAATTCCTTATTTATAGATACAATTAAAAAACACTAATACAAATAATTCATTTTAAAATAATCAATGAATTACATATTTCCAATTATATTATACTGCAGGGGTACTTTGGTCATTGACATTGTTTTCTATGTTTTGTCAACTGTAATCAAACGAATTTCTATTCTCAAGACATACAGTTTTATCTGTTTTGTCCATTACAACCAAACACCTCATTTTCTCCGATTTTTGTTATGTTTTGTCTCCAAAATTTTGTTTCGTTCCATCTTAGTATATGGATCACAGTAACCATACGCAGCGTAAAAGTACAAAGCACAAGACGTTCAGACAAAGAAAGCTAGTGAATAGGTGGTGTATGGTTCTGCAATATAAGTAGTTCATTGACGCCTCTGATTGTTCCAGCAATTAGCGTTCCTATAGGTTGGCTTATGGCTTTAAGCCTTCTCAAGTTCCTTTCCTTCCAGATGGATTGAGCTGTAAGTCCTATGGCAATGATATATGTCTCACGTTTAGCTTTTGGAAGAGACGAATGTGCCGTCAGCCAATGGATGATACTAGATAGTGAGGTTTCTAAAATATCCAAGCCATAGAAGGACTTGACCTGTTCCCAAACTCAATGAGTCGTTGAACAGAAGAAGAAGAGGTGGTCCCTTAATTCTTCATGTGTTAAACAAAGGGGACAAGATCTATTTATATCCATGAAGGATAGACGATCTGCGGTGCTAAGTTTGCTTTCCTTTGGCCATGAAGGATAGACGATCTGCGGTGCTAAGTTTGTTTTCATTGTTAGCCAAAGGAGGAAGGAGACCTTAGGAGGGAGGCTTCTGTGCCAGACGATGCTATTCTAGAAGACCCCAAGAGTCTTCACTCGAAGTAATTCAATGGTACGCTTGTTCATTAATTGGTGTATCAGTTGATTCCTCCATAAAAATATATCAGAGCTAGGTGAAGGAGGATAATGGGTTTGGAGATAGTTAAAGTAATAAGGGAAATTCTAGAAGAGGCCCCCTGATGAAGAAGCTAAGCTTGGTGGAGGTGGGAAAAGGTAGAAGGCTAGGATTAGTACTTTGAAGGTGGAAAATGGAGTCATGACCAGACCAATTATCAAACCAAAAGGAAATTTTGTCGCCATTTCCAATTTTGCAACAAACATCATCCTTAACCGAATTCTTAAGAAGTATCAGCTAGTTTAAAAAATAAGAATCAGAAGGAGACACATTGACTTCCAAAATACACCTGCCATTGAGGAAGTACGAATGGATCCAGTGAACCCATAACGATTGTTTATCCTCGAGGACCACCATAGTCTCTTGAGAATTAGTGGGGTGATATTTAAACCCCCTTCTGTATATGGAACGCATAGTTCCGCCCATTTACCTTAGCAATCCCTCTAGCTCCATTAAAGTGGTTCCATAGGAAGTTCCTGAATAACCGTTCAATTATTTTGATAACATTCTTGGAAAGGAAGACGTGGGAACTTCGGTATATATGAAGAGAGCTGAGGATGGTTTTGAGAAGTTGGAGTTTCCCCACATAAGAAAGAGCTTTGTTAACCCAAGAGTGTAATCTTTTCTGGATTTTTCAATAAGAGGGAGACATTGACAAAAACGTAGTCTCTTAGTTGATATGGGCAGTCCCAAATAAAGCAATGGGGGCATTACGTTATCATGCCTATGGTCGAAGCTATAATAGATTCCAAGTGTAGTGCTCCTCGGGATAAGATGAAATGGCTTTTATGGATATTGACGTGTAAGCTGGAGATATTGGTGAACCTCTCCAACGATCTCATATAGGTTCTGAAGGAGTCCATGCTCGGTCCACAAAATAGCAAAAGATCATCCTCGAAAGAAAAGTGAGTTAAATGAAACTTCTTTGAACAAGATTGATACCTGAATTTGGGGCTGGCCACTTTCTGAGTAATGATAGAACTCAAAGGTGCCCCTCGGGATAAGATGAAGTGGCTTTTATGGATATTGATGTGTAAACCAGAGATATTGGTTAACCTCTCTAATGATCTTATATAGGTTCCGAAGGAGTCCATGCTCGCTCCACAAAATAGCAAAAGATCATCTGCGAAATAAAGGTGAGTTAAACAAGCCTTCTTTGAACGAGAGTGATACTTGAATTTGGGGTTGGTTACCACTTTCTGAGTAATGATAGAACTCAAAGTTTCCGTGCACAAGATAAATAGGTATGGAGAAAGGGGGTCGCCTTGCCTTAGCCCTTTAGCAGCCTGGAAATAACCCGAGGGACTACCATTAATAAGAACCGAGAAGCTAGTTGTTACGATACACTCCTTAAGCTAGTTGATGAATATCGGAGGGAATCTATGGGCTTCAAACATTTTCCATATAAAATTCCAGCTAACACTATCAAAAGCCTTCCAGAAGTCAATTTTAATAGTTCAGTTTGGCGTGGGGTGGGACAGAGAATAGCTCTTTAAAAGCTCTTGAACTATTAAAATATTGTCTCCAATTTGTCGGTCATACATAAAGGCTTTTTGATTGTCTCTGATGAGGGAGGAGAGCACATTTTCAACCTCATGGCAAGAATCTTGGAGATGACTTTGTAGAGAACATTGGAGAAGGCTATTGGTATGAAATCACTAAAATCAGAAGGATTAGAGCATTTAGGGATCAAACATAAGAAAGACTTATTAATCTTTTTAAGTAGTCTACCCTTAGAAAAAAAATTCTTTAACAACATCTTTGATAAAGGGACCTGTGACAGCCCAAGATTTTTGGTAAAAGTAGGCATTCAGCCCATCCGGTCCAGGGGCCTTCATGCCATCCATAGCAAAGATCACATTCTCAATCTTCTTATCCTCAACTGGATAGGTGAGCATAGCAGCCTCGTCAATAGTGCTCTGTGTGGATATAATCCTAGAGAGCTCATCCAAGGAGGCTTGGGCTGAGCTAGGGGTGCCAAGCAATGTAGAGAAAAAACGAACAGCTTATTCTAGATGTCCTTAAGGTCGTGGAGCTGAACTCCCGCCTTGTTTGTGATAGTGTGTATATGACCCTAGTTCCTCCTAGCCATGATAGTGTTGAAGAAAAACTTGGAGCACTTATCCCTATCTTGTAGCCAGCAAATCCTTGCCTTGTGTTGGACAAGAGATAAGTGATTCTTAACTATTGTTATATATTTCAAGAGGGCCTGCTGTTATCGTTCCCGATTGAAAGGTCTTAAGGAGAATAATCACAAATCTGTTGGATAGCAATTAAGTCCTCCAGAGCTGCCTAAAGAGCTAAGACAGTGTTGGGTTCTTTAAATAGTTGATTTCAACCCA
This sequence comes from Erythroxylum longipes, assembly GCA_027563885.1. Taxonomy (NCBI): domain Eukaryota; kingdom Viridiplantae; phylum Streptophyta; class Magnoliopsida; order Malpighiales; family Erythroxylaceae; genus Erythroxylum; species Erythroxylum longipes. The sequence goes on along the minus strand of JAOQMS010026862.1, from coordinate 3,404 downwards.
TATTTAATGGCTTTAAGTTTGTGGATACACCTGAATTGTTTGGTACCAAAGACCAACTCTCTAGCTCCCCCTCGGTAACTTCCAGAAAGTTAGGGTCATTAGCCAAAAAGTTATTAAAATGGAAGGGAAAGGATTGTCATCTTTGAAGGAACAGGTTGGCAATTTTAATAGGGGTATGGTCTGAAAATAGAGGTTCTTGAAAGTGTGCAAAACTGTCAAGGAATTGAGCCAACCAATTGGTATTGACAAGGGCTCTATCTAGCTTTTTCTTGATAAACCATCTATTGCTTTGCTTGTTTATCCCATGTGAAAGTGTAGCCCGTCTGTTTCAAGTCAGTAACCCCAAGATGATTTACACAATCCTTGAAGTCGGCTAAAAAATTATTGAGATTGTAGTGCCTTTGAGCCTCCAATCTGTATAAGGTGGAGTTAAAGTCTCCACAGATTAACTAAGGAGTGTTTATATAAGAATTGAAATATTCTTGATCGTTCCATAAGGCTCTTCTCTGAAACTCGAAGTTGCTAGCATATATTACAGACATGTTGGTATCCATTTGCTACTGAAGAAACCAAATGCGTACGTGGACAGCTTAGTCTATTGTATGAAGGGTGTCAACCCTCATAACATCTGCATTGTAGCAAACAATTATTCTACCAAAAGCATGCTGACAGTAATTGGAGAGAAACCTTCAATGAGGTCCTAACATCTTCAGTTTATCCATATTCTTAACCCTTATTTTGGTTTCCAAAAGTTCTAAAATTTGAGGTCGTTCTCTCTTGACAAAATCCCATAAAGTCGCCTACTTTGTCGGGCAATTTAAACCTCTAACATTCCATAAAATGATGGACATCATTGACTATATTTGAAAATTTTATTCTCGCACTGTTGGGAGCGATGCCTCTCAACCGTTTGGAATTGATCAGGTGTAGCGGCAACATGGTTAGTGTCAATGGAGTCCACCATAGCTGTAAGAGATTGGAATCCTATATCCTTACCTGATCCCACAACATTTGGAGAGTTAATGTCATCAAATTAGGGTAAGGGGGCCCACAATCTGTCAGTAGAGGAGAATCCACTAGAGTACCAGGAAGGGAAATGGCATCCTCGTTTCTGATCCGAGAGGGGAGCAGTTGTTCTTGGGCAGTTTAATGGGGCCACAGGTGTCCCTTATATGTGAACTAAGAGCAAGGTGAGGATCAGATGGATTAATAGTCTCCTCTGTAGGTGGTGGAGCCATAACAGATACCATGTAGGTCTTACAAGAATTAATCTTAGGCTCAACGCCATCTGCAGAAAGACGGCTCTCTTCAACAAAAGGAGGATGAACCTCAGTTCCAGTTTGCACTTGATTCATTAGCTCATGGTAAGTGCCTGTTTGGAAACATATTCTGGCAGTTTTCTAGACTTTACCATGTGATGAAATAGGGGACTTCCAGTGATAAGAAATTGTAACGCAATCCTCTCTTAGCCTATTGCCTTCATCAAGCCTCATGATGGGAATCTCATTCGGGAGCTCTTTTGAGAATTCCACGTTAACACAAATTCTCGTATAACCAATCCTCTTTTTCATGACTATGTTTTCATCAAAGCACATAGGCTTTCCAATAAAGCTAGCAAGGGAACTAAGCCCTTTTGTAATCTAATACTCAAGGGGCACATTGTGGAAGTTTATCCAAAGGGGGACACTCTGAAATTTTATGGTTTCCAAGTTGAGGCTAGGCTGCCATTGTTATAGGAAAAATGGTTGATTGCCATAATGCCATGATCCTTCCTCAAGAATTTTATGAGCTTCAAATTTGGTGAAAAAATTGAACAAAATGAGGTTATCTTCAGACAAAAGCACATCATTCAAACCCTTCCCTTTCCAATGTCGAAGAACCTAATGATGTATTAGTGGGAAGAGAGGTCTTTGCTTAAAGAAAAAACCAACAAGAGTGGCTTCCCAACTCTTAGCTCCCTCCTCAAAGATTCCTATCTTTGGACATACAATGAGCTTACCGTCAATCTCCTGGGGTGGTTGGTACGTGAGGCTAGTATCAAGGTGGTCACCTATCACCTGCTTCAAGCTTCTTTTGAGAGGTGCAAGGGAGGCTAGACGGTTGGGAACAACCGGGGGTGAAGGTGGAGCTGAAGCAAGGGAGATGGAGGAGGGTGGGGGAGGGAGATAACCAAATAAAGTTAAAAAAACAGTTTTTGGCAAAGGGAGCATAGTGAAAAGATAGGTACAAAAATAGTAAGAAAAGAAAGTGGGAGAAAGAAGGACAAGGAGAAAGGCCAAAATGCCCTTAGGTATGGGGGTGGTTCATTCTCTCACATTGTTCACTCTCACCACCTAAAACTTGATAACTAAGTTGGGTCAATATACTCTGGTTACATCATTCACTCCTGCAATTGTTTATGAGTTCATGTATTGGAGTTTGATGAAGGCAGATGAAAACTATATTTAGTTTTCAATTTTTAAAAAGAAATATTTTTTAGACTTTGATTAAAAAATAATAATAAAATATGACTAATATAAATGTTTAATATAAATATATCAAATGTTATTCAATTCAATTCTTAAATTAATTAAATTATATTTAAATTAAAATTTTATTATAATTATCTTATATTATTAATTTAAGTTTAATTTTGATTAGTTCATATCATATTTAAGAGTGAATTTGAAGGCAAAACCATACTTTTGCGACCAGAAAGTCATAAGTTCGAATTACGAAAACAGTCTTTTTGTAAAAAAATACAAAGAAAAGGTTACATACATTTATGACCTTCCTCATACTCTCGTAAAGCGGGAAATCTTGTGCACTGGATATGTTAACTATATAAGTGACATTTAATTAATTAATATCTGATGGTCATACAATATACAGATGTCATTTTTATTAATTTTTAACTGAAGTATAAGAAAATAGATTTTTTTAGAAAACTAAACATTAGAAAAAATTTGAGAATTTAAAAAATCAGAAAATTTTCTAATATTTCTATTTCTTATGCCTGATAAGGAAATTGATCCAAGTTTTTAAGATCACTTAGAACGGAAATGAAAATTTCTTTAAATGAGAACATAAGCGTATAAAATTTAGTTTTGAAAATATAAATAATGAGAATATAATGATTATCGAGTTGGTAAGTTGTACTTTCCGCGATTCCTGGAGAACTTTTTATTTTTCTAAAGTGTATTTAACATTTTATAGTTTCAATAAAGTCTTGACAAACGCCAAACATTCATGTCGTAATTAATACGGCCTTATAACTGTACTAGCAGAGTATTACTGCACGATGCGCAGTAATAATGCGCAGTAATAATGACCAGGTAATTTAGTCAATTATAATGCAAGGAAACAATAGTTGTGGAAATAAAAATAATATAAGATTATAAAGGTAAATAAAAATTAATTAATTG
>JAOQMS010026812.1:0-15214 GCA_027563885.1 Erythroxylum longipes | reverse complement strand
CCGACGGGTTGTTTTTCTCGCCGAAGGTGCCTAGCGTCTATGCCGACAGGCTGTTTTGCCCACCGATGGTGTGCTGAGGGGATGTTTTTCCCACCGAAGGTGCCTAGCGCTCGTTTCGACGGGCTGTTTTGCCCACCGAAGGTGCAACGACGTGCTGTTTTTCCCATAAAAGTTACCTAGCGCTCGTGCTAATGGGCGCCCGTGTTGATGTGCTGTTTAGCCCACCTAACTTGTTCCGACGGGCTGTTTCTCCCAACGAAGGTGCCTAGCGCCCATGCCGATGGCTTGTTCTACCCACCGAAGGGCTGTTTTTCCCACAGAAGGTGCCTACCGACTGTGCCGACAGGCTATTTGCCCAACGAACTTGTGCCGACGTGCTGTTTTTTCCACCAAAGGTGCACCAATAGGCTGTTTTTCAAACCGAAGGTGCCTAGCGCCTGTGCAGACGAGCTATTTTGAACACCGAACTTGTGCTGAAGGGCTGTTTTTTCCACCGAAGGTGCCTAGCGCCCGTGCAGACGAGCTGTTTTGCCCACCGAACTTGGGCTAGTGGGCTGATTTTTCCACTGAAGGTGCCTAGCGACCATGCCGACGTGCGGTTTTGCCCACCAAACTTGTGACAACGGGCTGTTTTTCCCACCAAAGGTGCCAAGCGCCCGTGTCGACTGGCTGTTTTGCCCATCGAAGGTGCACCGACGGGCTGTTTTTCCCACGAAGGTACCTAGCGACCGTGCCGATGAGCTGTTTTGCTCACTGAACCTTTTCCAACTGGTTTTTTTCCCACCGAACTTGTGTCGATGAGCTGTTTGTCCCACCGAACGTGCCTAGCGCCCGTGCCAAAGGGCTGTTTTGCACCCTAAAGGTCTGCTAACGTGCTATTTTTCCCACCGAACGTGCCTAGCTCCCGTGCCAAAGGTATGTTTTGCCCATCGAACTTGTGCCGACGTGCTATTTTTCCTACCAAAGGTGCCTAGTACCCATGCCGACGGGTTGTTTTGCCCACCGAAGGTCTACCGACGGGTAGTTTTCCCGCCGAATGTGCCTAGTGACCGTGACGACGAGCTGTTTTGTGCACTGAAGGTGCACCGACGGGCTGTTTTTCCCAACGAAGGTGCACCGACGAGCTATTTTTCTCCCCGAAGGTGCCTAGCGACCTTACCGACGGGCTGTTTTGCCTACTGAACTTGTGGCAACGGGCTATTTTTCCCACCGAACTTGTGCCGACGGGCTGTTTTTCCCACCAAACTTGTGCCGACGGGCTATTTTTCCCACTGAAAGTGCCTAGCGCCCGTGCTATTTTTCCCACCGAAGGTTTGCCAACATGTTGCTTTTCCCACCGAAGGTGCTTAGCATCATTGCCGTCGTGTTATTTTGCTCACCGAACTTGTGCCGACGGGCTGTTTTTCCCACCGAAGGTGCCAAGGGCCCATGCCGATGGGCTGTTTTACCCACAGAAGGTGCCAATCGACCGTGCCGACGTGCAGTTTTTCCTAACGAAGGTGCCTAGCTACCGCGCCGACAGGCTGTTTTTCCCAATGAAGGCATGACGACGGGCTGTTTATCCAGCCAAAGGTGCCAAGCGCCCATGCCGACGACCTGTTTTGCCCCCAAAAGGTGCCTAGCGCCCATGGCGACGGGTTGTTTTTCCCACCGAAGGTGCCTAGCGCCCGTGCCGACGTGCAGTTTCGCCCACCAAACTTGTGCCGACTGGTCTTTTTAACGTCGAAGTTGTGTCGAAGGGCTGTTTATCCCATTGGTAGGCATCAAAGGTGCCTAGTGCCTGTGCCGACGTGCAGTTTCGCCTACCGAACTTGTGCCGATTGGTCTTTTTAACGCCGAAGTTGTCGACGTGCTGTTTTTCGCACCGAAGGCGCCTAGCGCCCGTGCCAAAGGGATGTTTTGCCCTTCGAACTTGTGCCGACGTGCTGTTTTTCCCACTGAATGTGCCTAGCGCATGTCCTGACGGGCCCATCGAACTTGTGCCGACGGGTTGTTTTTCCCATCGAAGGTGCCTAGCACCCGTACCGACAGGCTATTTTGCCCACCGAACTTGTGCTGACAAGCTATTTTTTCAACCAAAGCTGCCTAGCCCCCGTGCCGACGGGCAGTTTTGCCTACCAAAGGTGTGCCGACGGGCTATTTTACCCACCGAAGGTGTGCCGACGGGCTATTTTTCCCACCTAAGGTGCCTAGCGCTCGTTCCGACGGGTTGTTTTGATCACCAAAGTTGTGCTAATGTGTTGTTTTTCCCACCGAAGGTGCTTAACGCCCGTGCCAACGTGAGGTTTTGCCCACCGAACTTGTGTCGACGGGCTGTTTTTCCCACCGAAGGTGCCTTGCTCCCCTGCCAAGGGGCTGTTTTGCCCACCGAAGGTGCACTGACGGGCTGTTTTGCCCACCGAAGGTGCACTAACGGGCTGTTGTGCTGTTTCGCCCACCAAACTTGTGCCAACGAGCTGTTTTTCCCATCAAAGGTGCCCAGCGCCCATGTCGATGAGCTGTTCTACCCACCAAAGGTGCGCTGAAGGACTTGTTTTCCCACAGAAGGTGCCTACCAACTGTGTCGACAAGCTGTTTTGCCCACCAAACTTGTACCGACGTGCTGTTTTTCCCACCAAAGGTGCACCAACAGGCTGTTTTCACACCGAAGGTGCCTAGCGCCTGTGCAGACGAGCTGTTTTGCCCACCGAACTTGTGCCGACGTGTTTTTTCCACCGAAGGTTCCTAGCGCCCGTGCAGACAAGCTGTTTTGCCCACCGAACTTGGGCCGATGGGCTGTTTTTTCCACTGAAGGTGCCGAGCGCCCGTGTCGACGTGCGGTTTTGGCCAACGAACTTGTGTCGATGTGTGATTTCACCCCCGAAGGTCTGCGGATGTGCCGTTTTTCCCACTGAAGGTGCGTAACGACCATGCCGACATGCGATTTTGCCCACCGAACTTGTGCCAACGTGCTGTTTTTCCCACCGAAGGTGTCTAGCGCTCGTGTCGACGGGCTGTTTTGCCCACCGAAGGTGCATCGACGGGCTTTTTTTCCCACGAAGGTGCCTAGTGACCATGACGACGACCGATTTTGCCCACAGGAGGTGCACCGACGGGCTGTTTTTCCCACCGAAGGTGCACCAAAGAGTTGTTTTTCTCCCCAAAGGTGCCAAGTAACCTTGCCGACGGGCTGTTTTGCTTACCGAACTTGTGGCAACGGGCTATTTTTCTCACCGAACTTGTGCCGACGGGCTGTTTTTCCCACCAAACTTGTGCCGACGGGCTATTTTTCCCACCAAAGGTGGCTAGCGCCCGTGCTATTTTTCCCACCGAAGGTTTGCCAACATGCTGCTTTTCCCACAGAAGGTGCCTAGCGCCCTTGCCGTCGTGCTGTTTTACGCACTGAACTTGTGCCGACGGGCTGTTTTTCCCACCGAAGGTGCCTAGCGCCCATGCCGATGGTCTGTTTTGCCCACTTAAGGTGCCAACCGGTCGTGCCGACGGGTAGTTTTTCCAAACGAAGGTGCCCAGCGACCGTGCCGATAGGATGTTTTCCCAAACGAAGGCATGTCAACGGGCTGTTTTGCCCAACGAACTTATTCTAATTTGTTCTTTTCCCACCGAACTTGTGTCGACGGGCTCTTTATCCCATCGAAGGTGCTAAGCGCCAATGCCGACGGCCTGTTTTGCCCCCCAAAGGTGCCTAGCGCCCATGGCGACGGGTTGTTTTTCCCACCGAAGGTGCCTAGCGCCCGTGCCGACGTGCAGTTTCGTCCACCGAAGGTGCACCGACGGGCTGTTTTTCCCAAAAAAGTTGCCTAGCGCCTGTGCTAACGGGCTGTTTTGCCCCCTGAAGGCCTGCTGACTTGCTGTTTTTCCCACCAAATGTGCCTAGCACCCGCGTTGATGTGCTGTTTAGCCCACCAAACTTGTTCCGACGGGCTGTTTTTCCCACCGAAGGTGCCTAGCGCCCATGCCGATGGGCTGTTCTACCCACCGAAGGTGCGCCGAAGGGCTGTTTTGCCCACCGAACTTATGCCGACGTGCTGTTTTTTCCATCAAAGATGCACCAACAAGTTGCTTTTGCCACCGAAGGTGCCCAACGCCAGTGCAAACAGGCTGTTTTGTCCATCGAAGGTGTACCGACTGGTTTTTTTCCCATCGAACTTGTGTCGACGGGTTGTTTATCCCGCCGAAGGCCCCTAGCGCCCTTGCCGTTGGGCTATTTTGCCAGCTGAACTTGTGCCGACGGGCTGTTTTTCCCACCGAAGGTGCCTAGCTCCTGAGCCGACGGGCTGTTTTGCCCACTGAAGGTCTGCCGACGTACCGTTTTTCCCACCAAAGGTGCCTAGTGCTCGTGCCGACGAGTTGTTTTGCCCACCGAAGGTCTACTAACGGGCAGTTTTTCCCGCCAAAGGTGCCCAGCGATCGTGCCGACGGGCTGTTTTGCCCACCAAAGGTGCATCGACGGGCTGCTTTTCACACCAAAGGTGCACCGACGAGCTGTTTTTCTCCCCAAAGGTGCCTTGCGACCTTACCGACGGGCTATTTTGCCCACCGAACTTGTGCCTACGGGTTTTTTTCCCACCGAACTTGTGGCGACGGGCTGTTTTTCGCACTGAACTTGTGCCGACGGGCTGTTTTTCGCACCGAACTTGTTCCGACATGCTATTGTTCCCACCAAAGGTGCCTAGCGCCCGTGCTATTTTTCTCAGCAAAGGTGCCTAGCGCCCTTGTCATCGTGCTATTTTGCACACCGAACTTGTGTCGACGGGCTGTTTTTCCCACCGAAGGTGCCTGACGCCCATGCCGATGGGCTATTTTACCCACCGAAGGTGCCGATCGACCGTGTCGACGAGCTGTTTTGCCCACCGAACTAGTGCTGATGTGCTGTTTTTCTCAACGAAGGTGCACCGACAGGCTGTTTTTCCCACAGAAGGTGCCTTGCGCCCATGCAGGAGAGTTGTTTTTCCCACCGAAAGGGCACCGACAGGCTATTTTTCCCACCAAAGGTGCCTAGTGCCCGTGCTGACGGGATGTTTTGCCCGTCGAACTTGTGTCGACGGGCTGTTTTTCCCACCGAAGGTGCCTAGCGCCCGTGCTGATGGGCTGTTTTCCCACCGAAGGTCTGCCAACGTGCTGTTTTTCCCACCAAAGGTGCCTAGCGCCCGTGCTGAGGGCTGTTTTGCCCACCAAACTTGCACCGAAGGTCTGTTTTTCCCAACGAAGGTGCCTAGCTCCCGTGCTGATGGGCTGTTTCTCCCTCCAAACTTGTGCACCGCGCAGGCTATTTTTCTCGTCGAAGGTGCCTAGAGACCCTTCCGACGGGCTCTTTTGCCCACCGAACTTCTGCCGACCGGTTGTTTTTCCTACCAAACTAGTGTCGATGGGCTGTTTGTCTATCCGAAGGTGCCTAGGAACCGTGCCAACGGGCTGTTTCGCCCACCGAACTTGTGTCGACAGGTTCTTTCCCAACGAACTTGTGTCGACAGGCTATTTTTCCAACCGGACTTTTGCCCACGATCTGTTTTGCCCATCGAACTTGTGTGGACGGGCTGTTTTTCCTATCGAAGGTGCCTAGCGCCCGTGCCGACGGGCTGGTTTTCCTAACGAAGGTGCCTAGCTCCCTTGCCGATGGGCTATTTTACCCACCGAAGGTGCCAACTGACCTTGCTGACGGGCAAATTTTGGTAACAAAGGGGCCTAGCGACCGTGCCGACAGGCTGTTTTACCTAATGAAGGGGTGCCGAGGGGCTGTTTTGCCCACCGAACTTATTTTGATTGTTTTTTTTCCCACCGAACTTGTGTCGACGGGGTGTTTATCCCGCCGAAGGTGCCTAGCGCCCATGCCGACGGGCTGTTTTACCCCACAAAGGTGCCTAGCGTCCATGGCGACGGGTTGTTTTTCCCACCGAAGGTGCCTAGAGCTCTTGCCGACGTGCAGTTTCGCCCACCGAACTTACGCCAACTGGTTTTTCTCCCTCCAAACTTGTGTCGATGGGCTATTTTTCCCACCGAAGGTGCCTAGCGCCCGTGCCAAAGGGATGTTTTGCCCAACGAACTTGTGTCGACGTGCCGTTTTTCGCACCGAAGGTGCCTAGCGCCTGTCCTGATGGGCCCATCGAACTTGTGCCGACGGGCTATTTTTCCCACCGAAGGTGCCTAGCGCCCATCGAAGGTAGGCCGACTGGTTGTTTTTCCCACCAAAGGTGACTACCAAACATGCTAACGGGCTGTTTTGCCCACCGAACTTGTTCCCACGGGCTTTTTTCACACCGAAGGAGCCTAGCTCCCATGCCGATGGGCGGTTTTGCCCATCGAACTTGTGCCGACGGGCTGTTTTTCCCACCGAAGGTGCCTAGGGCCAGAGCCGACGGGCCGTTTTGCCCACCGAAGGTCTATCAACGTGTTTTTTCCCACCAACGGTGCCTAGCGCCCGTTCCGACGGGTTGTCTTGCCCACCGAAGGTCTACCGACGGGCTGTTTTCCCACCGAAGGTGCCTAGCGATCGTGCCGACAAGTTGTTTTGCCCACCGAACGTGCACCGACGGGCTATTTTTCCCACCGAACGTGCACCGACGAGCTATTTTTCTCCCCGAAGGTGCCTAGCGACCTTGCCGACGGGCTGTTTTGCACACCGAACTTGTACTAACAGGCTATTTTTCCCAACGAAGGTGCCTAGCGACCTTGCCAATGGGTTGTTTTGCGCCCCTAAGTTCTGCCAACGAGCTGTTTTTCCCACCGACGATGCCTAGGGCCCGTGCCAACGGGCTGTTTGGCCCATCAAACTTGTGCCGACGGGTTGTTTTTCCCACCGAAGGTGCCTAGCACCCGTGCCGATAGGCTATTTTGCCCACCGAACTTGTGCCGACGGGCTGTTTTGATCACCAAAGTTGTGCTGATGTGCTGTTTTTCCCATCGAAGGTGCTTAACGCCCGTGCCGACGTGAGGTTTTGCCCACCAAACTTGTGCCGACGGGCTATTTTTCCCACTGAAGGTGCCTTGCACCCCTGCCAAGGGGCTGTTTTGCCCAACGACGGTGCACCGACGAGCTGTTTTTCCCACCAAAGTGGCCTAGCGGTCGTGCTAACGGGCTGTTTCTCCCACCAAATGTGCCTAGCGCCCGTGCTGATGTGCTGTTTCGGCCACCACACTTATGTCGACAGGCTGTTTTTCCCACCGAAGGTGCCCAGCGCCCATGTCGATGAGCTGTTCTACCCACCAAAGGTGCGCTGAAGGACTGTTTTTCCCACAGAAGGTGCCTACCGACTGTGTTGAAAGGCTGTTTTGCCCACCAAACTTGTACCGACGTGCTGTTTTTCCCACCAAAGGTGCACCAACAGGCTGTTTTTCACACCGAAGGTCCCTAGCGCCTGTGCAGACGAGCTGTTTTGCCCACCAAACTTATGCCGATTGGTTTTTTTCCACCGAAGGAGCCTAGCGCCCGTGCAGACGAGCTGTTTTGCCCACCGAACTTGGGTCGATGGGTTGTTTTTTCCACTGAAGGTGCCTAGCGCCCGTACCGAAGTGCGGTTTTGCCCAACGAACTTGCGCCGATGTGTGATTTTGCCCCCGAAGGTCTGCTGACGTGCCGTTTTTCCAACTGAAGGTGCCTAACGACCGTGCCGACGTGTGATTTTGCCCACCAAACTTGTGCCGACGGGCTGTTTTTCCCACCGAAGGAGCCTAGCGCCGATGCCGACGGGCTGTTTTGCCCACCGAAGGTGCACCGATGGGTTGTTTTTCCCACGAAGGTGCCTAGCGACCGTGCTGATGGGCTGTTTTGCCCACTAAACCTTTGCCAACTGGTTTTTTCCCACCGAACTTGTGTCGACGGGCTGTTTATCCCACCGAAGGTGCCTAGCGCCCGTGCCAAAGGGCTGTTTTGCACCCTGAAGGTCTGCTGACGTGCTGTTTTTCCCACCGAAGGCACCTAGCGTTGTGCCAAAGGGATGTTTTGGTCATCGAACTTGTGCCGACTTGCTGTTTTTCCCACCAAAGGTGCCTAGCGCTTGTCCCGACGGGCTTTTTGCCCAACGAACTTGTGCCGACGGGATGTTTTTCCCACCGAAGGTGCCTAGCGCCCACCGAAGGTACGCCGACTGGCTGTTTTTCCCACCAAAGGTAACTACCAAACGTGCTGACGGGCTGTTTTGCCCACCGAACTTGTTCCCACTGGCTTTTTTTCGCACCGTAGGAGCCTAGCGCCCGTGCTGATGGGCAGTTTTGCTGACCGAACTTGTGCTGACGGGCTATTTTTCCCATCAAAGGTGCCTAGCGCCAGAGCTGATGGGCAATTTTACCCACCTAAGGTCTACCGACGTGCTATTTTTCCGACCAAAGGTACCTAGCGCCCGTGCCGACGGGTTGTTTTGCCCTCTGAAGGTCTACCGAATGTGCCTAGTGACTGTGACAACAAGCTGTTTTGCCCACTGAAGGTGCACCAGCGGGCTGTTTTTCCCACCGAAGGTGCACCGACGAGCTATTTTTCTCCCCAAAGGTGTCTAGCGACCTTGCCGACGGGCTGTTTTGTCTACCGAACTTGTGGCAACGGGTTGTTTTTCTCACCAAACTTGTGCCGAAGGGCTATTTTTCCCACCAAACTTGTGCCAACGGGCTATTTTTCCCACCAAATGTGCCTAGCGCCCGTGCTATTTTTCCAACCGAAGGTTTGCCAACATGCTGCTTTTCCCACCGAAGGTGCCTAGCGCCCTTACCGTCGTGCTGTTTTGCGCACCAAACTTGTGCCGAAGGGCTGTTTTTCCCACCGAAGGTGCCTAGCGCCCATACCGATGGTCTGTTTTACTCACCGAAGGTGCCAACCGACGATGCCTAGCAACTGTGCCGACAGGCTGTTTTGCCCAACGAAGGCATGTCGACGGGCTGTTTTGCCCATCAACCTTATTCTGATTGGTTTTTTTCCCACCGAACTTGTGTCGACGTGCTATTTAACCCACCGAAGGTGCCAAGCGACCATGCCGACGGCTTGTTTTGCCCCAAAGGTGCCAAGCGCCCACCTAACTTGTGCCTAGCACCCATCCTGACGTGCGGTTTGGCCCATCGAACTTGTGCCGACAGGCTATTTTTCCAATCAAAGGTGCCTAACGCCCGTGCCGACGGGTTATTTTTCTCGTTAAACGTGCCTAGCGTTTATGCCGACAGGCTGTTTTACCCACCAAAGGTGTGCTTACGGGTTGTTTTTCCCACCGAAGGTGCCTAGCGCTCGTTCCGACGGGATGTTTTGATCACCAAAGTTGTGCTGATGTGCTGTTTTTCCCACCGAAGATGCCGAGCGCCCGTCCCGATGTGAGGTTTTGCCCACCAAACTTGTGCCGACGGGCTATTTTTCCCACTGAAGGTGCCTAGCGCCTGTGCTGACGGGCTACTTTGCCCATCGAAGGTGCACCAACGGGCTATTTTTCCCACAAAAGTTGCCTAGCGCCTGTGCTAACGGGTTGTTTTGCCCCCCGAAGGTCTGCTGACTTGCTGTTTTCCCACCAAATGTGCCTAGCGCCCATGCCGATGGGCTATTCTACCCACCGAAGGTGCGCCGAAGGGCTGTTTTTCCTACCGAATGTGCCGACAGGCTGTTTTATCCACCGAACTTGTGCCGACGTGCTATTTTTTCCACCAAAGGTCCACCAACAAGTGGTTTTTGCCACCGAAGGTGCCTAGCGCCCGTGCAAACAGGCTGTTTTGTCCAACAAAGGTGTACCGAAGGTGCTTAGCACACGTGCCAACGGGCTGTTTTGGCCACCAAACTTGTGCCGACGGGCTGTTTTTCCCACCGAAGGAGCCTAGCGCCCGTGCCAACGGGCGGTTTTTCCCAACGAACTTGTTCCGACTGGTTTTTTCCCATCGAACATGTGTCGAAGGCTGTTTATCCCACCGAAGGTGCCTAGTGCCCCTACCGATGGGCTATTTTGCCCGCCGAACTTGTGCCCACGGGCTGTTTTTCCCACCGAAGGTGCCTAGTTCTTGAGCCGACGGGCTGTTTTGCCAACTGAAGGTCTGCCGACGTATTGTTTTTCCAACCAAAGGTGCCTAGTGCCCGTGACGACGGATTGTTTTACCCACCGAAGGTCTACTAACGGGCAGTTTTTCCCACCGAAGGTGCCTAGTGATCGTGCCGACGGGCTGTTTAGCCCACCGAAGGTGCAACGATGGGCTGCTTTTCACGCCAAAGGTGCACCGACGAGTTGTTTTTCTCCCCAAAGGTGCCTAGCGACCTTGCTGACGGGTTGTTTCACCCACCGAACTTGTGCCTACGGGTTTTTTCCCACCGAACTTGTGGCAACAGGCTGTTTTTCCCATAGAACTTGTGCCGACGGGCTGTTTTTCCCACCGAACTGGTTCCGACATGCTATTGTTCCCACCAAAGGTGCCTGGCGCCCGTGCTATTTTCATCACCAAAGGTGCCTAGCGCCCTTGTCATCGTGCTGTTTTGCACACCGAACTTGTGCCGAGGGGCTATTTTTCCCAACGAAGGTGCCTAGCGCCCATGCCGATGGGCTGTTTTACCCACCGAAGGTGCCTATCGACCTTGTTGTGGGCTGTTTTGCCCACCGAACTTGTGCTGACGTGCTGTTTTTCTCATCGAAGGTGCACCGACAGGCTGTTTTTCCCATAGAAGGTGCCTTGCGCCCATGTAGACGAGTTGTTTTGCCCATCGAAAGTGCACCGACGGGCTATTTTTCCCACCAAAGGTGCCTAGTGCCCGTGCTGACGGGATGTTTTGCCCACCGAACTTGTGCCGACGGGCTGTTTTTCCCACCGAAGGTGCCTAGCGTCCGAGCCGACGGGCTATTTTGCCCACGAAAGGTGCACCGACGGGCTGTTTTTCCTACGAAGGTGCCTAGCGACCGTGCCGATGGGCTGTTTTGCCCACTGAACCTTTTCCAACTGGTTTTTTTCCCACCGAACTTGTGTCGACGGGCTGTTTATCCCACCGAAGGTGCCTAGCCCCCGTGCCAAAGGGCTATTTTGCACCCTGAAGGTCTGCTGACGTGCTGTTTTTCCCACCGAAGGTGCCTAGCGCCCGTGCCAAAGGGATGTTTTGCCTATCAAACTTGTGCCGACGTGCTGTTTTGCCCACCAAAGGTCTGTCGACGTGCTGTTTTTCCCTGCAAAGGTCCCTAGCGCCCATACCGACGGGTTGTTTTTCCCACCGAAGGGCTGTTTATCCCATCGAAGGTGCCTACCGCCCGTGCCGACGTGCAGTTTCACCCACCGAACTTGTGCCGACTAGTTTTTTCACGCCGAACATGTGTTGACGGGTTGTTTATCCCATCGAAGGTGCCTAGTGCCCGTGCCGACAGGCTATTTTGCACCCCGAAGGTCTACCGACGAGCTGTTTTTCCCACCGACAGTGCCTAGCGCTCGTCCCGACGGGCATTTTGGCCCACCAAACTTGTGCCGACGCGCTGTTTTTCCCACCAAAGTTGCACCAACAGGCTGTTTTTGCCAACGAAGGTGCCTAGCGCTCGTGCAAACGGGCTGTTTTGTCCAACGAAGGTGTACCGACGGGCTATTTTTCCCACTGAAGCTGCCTAGTACATGTGCCGACGAGCTGTTTTGCCCACCAAACTTGTACCGACGGGCTGTTTTTCCCATCGAAGGAGCCTAGCGCCCGTCACGACAGGCAGTTTTTCCCACCGAACTTGTTCCAACTGGTTTTTTCCCATCAAACTTGTATCGACAGGCTGTTTATCCCACCGAAGGTGCCTAGCGCCCCTGCCGATGGGCTATTTTGCCCAACGAACTTGTGCCGACGGGCTATTTTTCCCACCAAAGGTGCCTAGCGCCTAAGCCGACGGGCTGTTTTGCCCACGGAAGGTCTGCCGACGTACTGTTTTTCCCACCAAAGGTGCGTAGCGCCCGTGCCGACGGGTTGTTTTGCCCACCGAAAGTCTACTAACGGGCAGTTTTTCCCATCGAAGGCGCCTAGCGATCGTGCTGACACCGAAGATGCACCGACGGGCTGCTTTTCCCACCAAAGTTGCGTGCCTAGCGACCTTGCCGACCGTCTGTTTTACCCACCGAACTTGTCCCTACGGGTTTTTTTTCCCAACGAACTTGTGGCGACGGGCTGTTTTTCCCACCAAACTTGTGTCGACAGGCTGTTTCTTCCACCGAACTAGCGCCGACATGCTATTTTTCTCACCAAAGGTGCCTAGCGCCCTTGTCATCGTGCTGTTTTGCGCACCGAACTTGTACCGACAGGCTGTTTTTCCCACCGAAGGTGCCTAGCGCCCACACCGATGGGCTGTTTTACCCACCGAAGGGGCCTATCAACTATGTCGACGGGCTGTTTTACCCACCGAACTAGTGCTGACGTGCTCTTTTTCTCACCGAAGGTGCACCGACAGGCTGTTTTCCCCACAGAAGGTGCCTTGCGCCCATGCAGACGAGCTGTTTTGCCCACCGAAAGTGCACCGACGGGCTGTTTTTCCCACCAAAGGTGCCTGTTGTCTGTGCTGACGGGATGTTTTGCCCACTCAACTTGTACCGACGGCTTGTTTTTCCCACCGAAGGTGCCTAACGCCCCTGCCGACTATCTGTTTTCCCACCGAAGGTCTGCCAACGTGCTGTTTTTCCCACCAAAGGTGCCTAGCGCTCGTGCCAAGGGCTGTTTTGCCTACCGAACTTGCGCCGACGGTCTGTTTTTCCCAACAAAGGTGCCTAGCTCCTGTGCCGATGGGCTGTTTCTTCCGCCGAACTTGTGCACCGACGAGCTATTTTTCTAGCTGAAGGTGCCTAGAGACCGTTCCGATGGGCTCTTTTGCCTACCGAACTTGTGCTGACGGGTTGTTTTTCCTACCGAACTTGTGTCGATGGTCTGTTTTTCTATCCGAAGGTGCCTCGGAACCCTGCCAACGGGCTGTTTCACCCACCGAACTTGTGCCGACAGGTTTTTTCCCAACGAACTTGTGTCGACGGGCTATTTTTCCAACTGAACTTGTGTCGACGGGTAGTTTTTCCCCCCGAAGGTGCCAACCGAACTTTCACCGACGGGCTGTTTTGCCCATCGAACTTGTGCCGACGGGTTGTTTTTCCCACTGAAGGTGCCTAGCTTCCGTGCTGACGGGTTGTTTTGCCCATCAAACTTGTGCCGACTGGTTTTTTTCCTCCGAACTTATGTGGACCGGTTGTTTATCCCACCGAAGGTGCCAAGCGCCCATGCCGACGGCCTGTTTTGCCCCTCAAAGGTGCCTAGCGCCCATTGCGATGGATTGTTTTTCCCACCGAAGGTACCTAGGGCCCATTGCGATGGATTGTTTTTCCCACCGAAGGTACCTAGCGCCTGTGCCGACGTGCAGTTTCACCCACCGAACTTGTGCCGACTGGTTTTTTTCACGCCGAGCTTGTGTCGACGAGCTGTTTATCCCATCGAAGGTGCCTATTGCCCGTGCCGACGAGTTATTTTTCCGACCGGCGGTGCCTAGCGCCCGTGCCGATGGTGCCTAGCACCCTTGCTGACATGCAGTTTGGCCCATCAAACTTGTGCCGACGAGCTATTTTTCCAATCATAGGTGCCTAACGCCCGTGTCGACAGGCTGTTTTTCCCCCCGAAGGTGCCTAGCGCTCGTTCCGACGGGCTGTTTTGATCACCAAAGTTGTGCTGATGTGTTGTTTTCCCACCGAAGGTGCCTAGCGCCCATACCGATGGGCTATTTTACCCACCGAAGGTGCCTATCGACTGTGTCGATGGGCTGTTTTGCCCACCGAACTAGTGCTGACGTGCTATTTTTCTCACCGAAGGTGCACTGACAGGCTGTTTTTCCCACAGAAGGTGCCTTGCGCCCATGTAGACGAACTGTTTTGCCCAACGAAAGTGCACCGACGGGCTATTTTTCCCACCAAAGGTGCCTAGTGCTCGTGCTGACGGGCTCTTTTGCCCACCGAACTTGTGCCGACGGGTTGTTTTTCCTACCAAACTTGTGTCGATGGGTTGTTTGTCTATCCGAAGGTGCCTAGGAACCGTGCCAATGGGCTGTTTCGCCCACCGAACTTGTGCCGACAAGTTCTTTTCCAACGAACTTGTGTCGACGGGCTATTTTTCCAACCGGACTTGTGCCAACGGGCTGTTTTGCCCATTGAACTTGTGCCTACGGACTGTTTTTCCTACCGAAGGTGCCTAGCGCCCATGCCGACGGGCTATTTTTCTCACTGAACTTGTGTCGACGGTCGATTTTTCCCACCGAAGGTGCCTACCAAACTTTCACCAACGTGCTGTTTTGCCTATCGAACTTGTGCCGACGGGTTATTTTTCCCACCGAAGGTGCCTAGCTTCCATGCCGATGGGCTGTTTTGCCCATCAAACTTGTGCCGACTGGTTTTTTTCCTTCGAACTTATGTCGACCGACTATTTATCCCACCGAAGGTGCCTAGCGCCCGTGATGACTGGTTGTTTTGCCCGACGAAGGTCTGCCGACGTGCTATTTTTCCCACCAAAGGTGCCTAGCGTTCATTCCAAAGAGCTGTTTTGCCCATCAAACGTGTGCCAAAATGCTATTTTTCCCACCGAAGATGCCTAGTACCTCTATCGATGGGCCGTTTTGCCCATCGAACTTATGCCGACAGGTTGTTTTTCCCACTGAAGGTGCCTAGCGCCCATCGAAGGTATGCCGACGGGCTATTTTTCCCACCAAAGGTGCCTACCAACAGTGCTGAAGGGTTGTTTTGCCCACCGAACTAGTGTCGACGTGCTGTTTTTCCCACCGAAGGAGCCTAGCGCCCGTGCTGACCGGCTATTTTGCCCACCAATATTGTGTTGGCGGGTCGTTTTTCCCACTGAAGTTACTTAGCGCCCATGCCGATGGTCTGTTCTACCCACCAAAGGTGCACCGAAGGGCTGTTTTTCCCACCTAAGGTGCCTAGCGACCGTGCCGACAGGCTACTTTGCCAACCGATCTTGTGCCGACGGGTTTTTTTCCCACCGAACTCGTGGCGATGGGCTTTTTTCCACCGAACTTGCACCGACGGGCTGTTTTCCCACCAAAGGTGTCTACCACCTGTTCCAACGGGCGATTTTGCTCCCCGAAGGTCTAACGACGTGTTGTTATTCCCACCAAAGGTGCCTAGCGACCGTGCCGACGGGCTGTTTTGCCCACCGAACTTGAGCCGACTGGTTTTTTTACCACCGAACTTGTGTTGACGGGCTATTTATCCCACCAAAGGTGCCTAGCGCCCATGCCGACAGGCTGTTTTGCCCACCAAACTAGATCGGACGCGC
>JAOQMS010026780.1:0-15217 GCA_027563885.1 Erythroxylum longipes | reverse complement strand
GCAAAACAGGATTTCCTAACATTTGATAAGATCAACATTTCAGATATTGACTTAAAACAAAGAACAAATAGTACATCCTTTGTCTGGTCAAGAATGTAGAACAAAAAATAGAATTTAGATGGACAAAGCATGCTACCAATCTGTATAACTAACCGATCGAATCGGTAGAATACACACTCCAATAAGTAAAGAAAACAAACGGCGCGAGAAGTAACAAAACAATGACGAAAGTGACAGGAAATCGAGATCCACCAGGCCAATACTTTTGGACGCTCACATCAAATAATCCCTTCATCAATGCCATTGCCAATCAAAACCTGCAAAAAAACGAAGCTGAAATCCAAAAATCCAAAAAAAAAGAAAACGAACAAAAGAAATCATAGGAAGATAGAATATAACAATTATGAGTGGAATTGAGAAGAGATCTTGGCGAAATCAAAAAGAAAACGCCTAATGCATGTAATCGAAGCGAGAGTCCACCATTTTCTAGAACATTTTCTCATTAAGAAGACAAGGAAAGAGAGCAACCAGAGATCTCTTTCGATTCTGTTATCAAAAAGAACATTCGTATGAAGTTTGATGTTCTTTCATTTCTCCAGCTTTTGGTCAAGGAGTCTCGTATTTGTAAAAATCTTCTAGAGAACGTCTCTTTATAATCTTTTTAACTAGATTAACAATATTTGATTGTTATAACAATATAATTATAGTTTATTAATGATAATAATTAAAGATTAAATAAAATATAAAAATAAATTAATTTTATAAAATATTTAAAGCAATAAATTTTAGACAAATTTTGTTGTCTAAAATAAATGTCTAAAAATTTTACCAAGTTAGTTTATTAGTGACAATTATTTAGTATATTTTTTAGACAAATTTTGTTGTCTTAAATAAATGTCTAAAAATTCTATCAATTTTTAGATTATTTAAGACACTTATTAAATGTGTCTAGTCATAAATGTCTAAAAACTCCTTATTTTGGTGTAGCGGGACCGTAAAACAAAGTCCTCCCCTATAAGCACAGCCCAAACTATGATGATCAAAAGTTTCACAAAAAAATCAAGTAATCGTTTAAATTTTTAGTGACATTTCATGGTCCCGCACTATTCCAGAATTTCACAACAAAAAGAAGTAAAAAAGGAGTAAAGGAGTAAAGCTTTCTTAGAATTTCAATCACAGGAATGCATCAATGATACCCAGATGATCACATGAGCAAAACCCAGCGAACAAAACCAAAAACCGATATAAATGCTTCAAAAAAAGAGAAACATACAAAGAGAGAAGAACACTTGCAACATATTAGTGTTAGTGATCCTATGGCTGAGGTGTCACACAAAGATGTTGCTGATGTGTCACAAGAGAATTTTGCTGATGTGTCTTTTGGGAAGGATGCTTCGACATAGAACGCTGCAAGGAGCAAACCAATGATTGTCTATAGCAGGAGGCAGAAGAATTCAATGACGGGCAATAACTAACTCGGTAGGGCACTAGCTAGTATTTATAGGAGAATGTAGAAAGAATGTTTTTGTCTTTTATGCATTTGGAATTTGTCACGGTTATAGCTTGGGCAGGAGAAACTCGTTTGCCCTGATTTTCTGAATGAAATCGTTCCTCCCTTTTCGAATCCTTTGTCTGTTTCCTCTATTTCCTTTAATCGTTTTTTTAATCCAGATTCTTCACTTCATTATATTGGTGCAGTGATTCATGGTCTTTTTTTTTTCATTCATGACAAATACCAGAATGGATAATTGCATGGAAAAGATGGAGAGGAATCTGGGGCTTTTGGAACAATGATTGACAATTGAAATGGTTGATAATAAGTTGCAACTCGATGAGATCAAATCGATGCTATCTGTAGTTTTGAAGGGCAAAACGTTATCGGAAGGAGCTACGATTGAGCAATCTCCTCTTCTTGATGGCAGTTCTTCTGTTGCTTGAACGTCTGCAAATCCTGTCCCTCATCTGTTATCTCTTGATGATGTTCAAATCGCAGCCAAGAAGATTGAATTACCAAACTTTAATGGCACCGACCCCTTGAGTTGGGGGATGGAGTTTTTGGGATGAAACTTTGCAACTTAACTCATACTTTATTCTATCTGATCATGCCTTTATATAGGCTTACAAATAAACTGAAAATTAAAGTAAATCTTCAACAAAATCAAATATTTTGATCATAATAAAATAGAATAAAATCAGGAAACTATCCTAAAGAATATGCAAGATTAAAAACAAACTAAGACCTATTCTAAAGGAATTTTAACAATTCTAAAATTTGAATTAATTTCTAACATTCCCTCTTAATTCAAATTTTCTGGAGCACATCTCTCCATCTTTAGAATATTCTGTGAAGCACTTCTCTTCACCAAATGATGCACTTCTCATCATCCTGTTGATGCACTTCTCACCAACTTGCAATCATTGGAGCACGTCTCTCCAAATTTCTTATTTGTGAAGCACCTTCTCTTCACTGTATGATGCACTTTCTCATCATCTTACTATTGTTGATGCACTTTCTCACCAACCTACAAAAAAAATTTCTTCTGCAGCCACATCAGGAACCTTCTTGGCAACTTTTGCAGTGGCACCCTCATCTTCATCGGATAATTCCTTAGAATCACTATCATCAAAGCTATCACTTGACTCTACTTTTTTTTTAGCAGCCATTAGAAGAATTTTTTTTTGTTTCACTCAATTTCACAGTCCCTCAAGGATTTATGGCTCTGATACCATGTTGGAATTTTAAAGAACTAGAAACTAACACAAAATATAGAAGAATAGTAAAGAGATAATGCAAGAGACAATTTATAACTTGGTTCACATTACATTGATGCTGAAAGCCTAAATATATAGGCTATGAAATAACAAACCTAGCTAAAATCAAGATAAAACAAATCAAATTCAAAAATTTAAATCCTAACTAGATAATAACTTTATCTTAATAGATAAAATTTTATCTTTAACAATATCTTATCTTTAAACAAAAAAATCTTCAATAACTTTGAATCAATCTTTCCAACATTCTCCCTTGATTCAAAGTGGCAGAAAATTCAAACTCTATGGAGCACATCTCTCCAAATTTCTTATTTGTGAAGCACCTTCTCTTCACTGTATGATGCACTCTCTCATCATCTTACTATTGTTGATGCACTTTCTCATCATCTTACCATTATTGATGCACTTTCTCATCAATCTAGAAAAAAAAAGTTTCTTCTGCAACCACATCAGGAACCTTCTTGGCAACTTTTGCAGTGGCACCCTCATCTTCATCGGATGATTCCTCAGAATTACTATCATCAAAGCTATCACTTGACTCTACTTTTTTTTTAGTAGCCATTGGAAGATTTTTTTTTTTGTTTCACTCAATTTCACAGTCACTCAAGGATCTATGGCTCTGATACCATGATGGAATTTTTGGGATGAAACTTTGCAACTTAACTCATACTTTATTCTATCTGATCATGCCTTTATATAGGCTTACAAATAAACTGAAAATCAAAGTAAATCTTTAACAAAATCAAATATTTTGATCATAATAAAATAGAATAAAATCAGGAAACTATCCTAGAGAATATATAAGATTAAAAACAAACTAAGACCTATTCTAAAGGAATTTTAACAATTCTAAAATTTGAATTAATTTCTTACATCGGGTACATCGTGCTGATCAATATTTCCAGGTTCAAGGTAGTCCAGAAAACCTGAAAGTCACTCTCGCCCTCGTCAGTATGGAAGGGCACACCTTACATTGGATGACATGGCTTCAGGATCGTCGTCCTCATCTCACTTGGCCTGAAGTGAAAAGTGAGTTCCTTGAACGTTTTGGTGGTTCTTTGGCTGCCAGTCCTTATGAACTATTAGTTGCTGTAAAACAAACGGGCACAGTCGATGACTACATCAGAGATTTTGTGACTCATTCGGCTCAAGTACAGGAGTGGCCAGAGGCGGCTTTCACTGGGCAATTTCTCAATGGTCTTCATGAGGATATTCATGCCCGAATACGTTCTCAGGAGGTTATCGATTTATACCGAACAATGAAGCTGGCTCGTGAAGTCAAGTTTGAACTAGATATTCAATCGAAGAAAAAGACTCCACAGTGGGAAGGCCGGCGTGGTTATGGGCTGGGCGAATGTGCTAGGTCTTTGATGGAACGAGATCCTCGGGCTCTCTTTCTTCTATATCTGTATCTACTCAGACTTTGGGCTCAACTACTGGGTCCATTTCCACAAAGCTTGTTGTTGCTTCGGCTAATCGCCAGCTACCTCAAGCCCCCTCTTCTGCGACAGCGCCTCTTCGATCGAGTTTCACACTCCTCCAGGTAACTCTCGAAACGCGCGTCACTACACCACCAAGGAATTTTAGGACCTCCGCGCTCGAGGGCTTTGCCACTGTTGCCATCAACTGTACCACGCTCTTCACCAGTGTCAAAATTGAACCCTTAATAGTTTAATTTTGGGTGAGGCAGAAGAGAAAGTTCCAACCAAAGACAGTTTATTGGTGCCCGAGATTACAGAACCACCTGATGTTTCCATTACAGTGCCTGAGGAACAACTTTTACAGTTGGAGATTCCTTATTTTTCTATGGGCGATTACTTACATTACCCAGCAATGCGTTTGCGTGGTCTTATTGCTGGTACCCCTGTCGTGGTCATGTTGGACAGTAGTGCTAGTCACTGCTTAATTTCCAGGAGCATTGTGGAAAAATTTGCACTGCCTATTTCTCTAACAACTTCTATTGGTGTGCGCTTGGGCGATGATCATCGCACTGAAACCAGTGGGGTTTGTCGACATGTATGCTTTTCCTTCCAAGAATTCCAGTTTTAGATGGATTGTTATTTGTTTCCCTTGGGTGGAGTAGATGTAAATCTGGGAATTTCTTGATTACAAACTCTTGGTGATGTTAAAGCCAATTGGCATGCATTGACTATGGAATTTCTATTTCAAGATAAATTGATTCGATTACAAGGGGATCCTTCTCCTTGCGTTCTTTGCAAAAGTTGCAGGAAATTCAGTTTGATCTTCTCTTGTGGCAAAAACCCTGTCTCGATGCAGTGTCCCTTTCTGCTTCAGGCACTTATCAGGAAGACCTCCAGTAACTTTTATTGCATCATGTAGCTATTTTCAAAGACCCTAAGGGTCTGCCTCCACACCGTAAGATTGACCATCAGATTCCACTTAAAGCAGGCGTCACTGCTATGAATGTGCATCCTTATCGACATGGCCATGTCCAAAAAGATGAAATTGAGCGACAAGTAATTGATATGTTAGCAACGGGGATTATACAACCGAGCACCAATCCGTTCTTTATCCCGGTATTGTTGGTTAAAAAGAAAGACGTTAGTTGGCAGTTTTGTGTAGATTATCGAGAGTTAAATAAAGTGACAATGCCCGACAAATATCCTATACTGGTGATTCAAGTGTTATTGGATGAACTTAAGGGTGCGACATATTTTTCTAAAGTGGACCTTCGTTCGGGTTATCATCAAATCTGGGTCAACAAGGACGATGTTCCTAAAACGACATTTAGAACCCATTCCAGCTACTACGAGTTTTGGGTTATGCCATTTGGGTTAACTAACGCGCTTGCAATGTTTCAAGCTACAATGAACGACCTTTTTCGCCCACTCCTACGACTATATGTATTGGTTTTCTTTGATGGCATTCTAATTTACAGCAAAGTTTGGAGTGACCATTTATCTCATGTCAATATTGTTCTTGGTCTCTTGGGAGATGGAGGATTTTTTGTGAACAGAAAGAAGAGCAGCTTTGGGCAGAATTCCATAGAATATCTTGGGCATATTGTTTCATTCACTAGAGTAGCCATGGATCCTGCGAAGATCTCTAGTATTCTTCAATGGCCAAGTCCTCACTCTTTGAAGGCAGTCCGGGGTTTCTTAGGCCTTACTGGTTATTATAGGCATTTTATTCGCCATTATGGGCAGCTGGCCAAACCACTTACAGACCTTAAGAAGGATTGCAGTGCAAAATTTCAGTGGACAGTTTCAGCTCAACAATCTTTTGACGCCTTGAAGAAGGCAGTCACTTCGGCGCCTGTTTTAGTGATCCCAGACTTCACACAGCCGTTTATTGTTGAGTGTGACGCATCTGGCCTTGGCATTGGTACTGTTCTTAAGCAAAATAGACAGCCAATTGCCTTTTTCAGCAAAGCACTTGCTGCCCGTAACGTGGCAAAACATGCCTACGAAAAAGAACTCATGGCTTTGGTTCTTGCTGTTCGCCATTAGCAGCCTTATTTAGTGGGCAAATGATTCGCATTGCGGACAGATCACTGCAGCTTACAGCATCTATGGCATCAGTAAATCACTACACCGACGCATCAGCATTAGATTGCTAAATTAGTTGGCTATGAGTTCGATATTGAGTACAAGTCGCGATTACTTAATAAGGCTGCAGATTCATTATCTAGACAGCAAGAAGAGGCAAATTTGTGCTCTATCTCTATGCCATATTGGACTCAATAGCAACAATTTGATAAAGATGTGCTTGCTGACCTGAAGTACCAGTAGCTTAAAGAAGCAGTGAGACAACATCCTATGTCTTATCCTCATTATACTCTCATTCATGGGAGATTATTTTACAGAGGGCGCGTCACTTCTTGGATTCCAGGACTTTTGGAGGAAGACCATTCTTCACCCCAAGGCGGGCATTCTCTGGGCATTTCTTACCTACAAATGTATTGCTGCCAGTGTTTACTGGCCGGACATGATGAAAGCAGTCCAACAGTTTGTAGCAACCTGTGCAATATATCAGCGGAATAAATATGATACTTTGTCTCCTACAGGCCTTTTACATCCACTTCCCATTCCAGTTAGAGTTTGGGAGGACATAGCACTGGATTTTATTATTAGCTTTCCAAGATCGAATGAATTTGACTGTATTTTAGTTGTCGTGGATAGATTGAGCAAGTACACTCATTTTATTGGGCTGAAGCACCCATTTACAGTACGCATAGTGGCTGAGATATCTGCCAAGGAAATAGTCCGGTTACTAAGGAGTGCTGCAATCAATTGTAAGTGACCGCAATCCAATCTTTATGAGTTGTTTCTGGCGTGAGTTTTTTTAAAGCTTGGGGTACTAAGTTGAAGATGAGTACTGCTTATCACCCCGAGACGGATGGCCAAATGGAGGTGTTGAATCGGTGTTTGGAAACATATCTCTAATGTTTTACATCCGAGCAGCCTAAGGGGTGGGGTAAATGGTTCCACTGGGCAAAATTTTGGTATAACACGAATTTTCAAGGAACAGCTCAAAAATCTTCATTTGAAATATTGTATGGTCATGTGCCACCTACCTTGCTCCAGTTTCTGCCTAAGGAATTCCAAGTGGCAACAGTAGCCGAGGAACATCAGGATCGTGATGAGATAATTCGACAATTGCACTATAATCTCTTAAAAGCTAGCAACGCATGGCAGCCTCGGCTTACAAGCATCGAAGGCCATTGGAATTTAAGGAAGGTGACTTGGTATTTCTTAAAATCAGGCCACATCGCTAACAGTCCCTGTCACAAAGAGTTTATTCCAAATTAGCTCCTAGATATTATGGACCTTTTTCCAGAGTTCAAAAGCTATCTTCAGTGGTTTACAAACTAGCCCTTCCCCCTGAATCAAAAATACACCCTGTATTCCACATATCCCTTCTTAAAAAGGCAGCAGGTCATCACTTGGTTAATCCTTCTCTTCCAAAGGGACTTCTCACAACTGATGAGAATTTTGTCCCAGAACAGGTGCAGTCTATTAAGGGTCTTGGTGCTGGGATGACTTATTATCATAAATTGTTGGTCAAATGGGAGGGCAAGCCTGATGATGAAACAGTGTGGATTTCTTATTCTGATTTTCGTAGTCAGTTCCCTGAGTCAAACCTTGTGGACTAGGTTTGTTTGATGGGGAAAGGAATTGTTAGCGATCCTATGGCTGAGGTGTCACACAAGGATACTGCTGAAGTGTCACAAAAGAATTTTGCTTGTGTCTTTCGGGAAGGATGCTTCGAAACAAAACCAGAAACCGATATAAATGCTTCAAAAAAAAGCATACAAAGAGAGAAGAACACTTACAACATGTTAGCACCTCGAATATCAGCGTCAAGGACCTTGAGGAAGTCTTGGTAAGAAAGAACACCCGGAAGCGATTTCATAATAATCAATCATCCTTTGGACCGGTGTTTATTTGCCTAAAGTTCAAATGATACAGTAAGAGAAGAAATCTAGGGAAGATATGGTCAAAGAAGAAAACATGGATGAAAAATTCCGAATTTTTCAAAACATAAACAAAACAGAAGTGGTTATAACACCTAAAGCATTGGAATTTTTCAAAACATAAACAAAAAAGAAGTGGTTATAACACATAAAGCACTGAACTTTCTTGTTAGTTGAACAAAGACGCTGAGTGGGAAACAACAGTTCTTGGGAGCCTACACTCTGGCGTCGATCGTTTTGATGTTTTGGATTTTTCGTCATACACAACCTGAGCAACTTGGATAGTTGTGTTCTGGTCCTGTTTTAGGTTGCAAATGCTATCAGAAACTAAGATCAGTACTCAGTACTATCAACTATGTTCATAATATATATACATAGTTGATAATACTGAGTACTGACACTGAGTGTGTCTTGAACTCTGTTCAATTTTGGAGTTGGGTAGGTTTGCCTTTTCTTTTCTCTATTTGGTCAAAAGTAACAACTTCAGTTTAAGTTTAGTTGAGCTTGGTACTGCGTACTCCCCACAGACGAGGGTGCTGATCCTTTGCCCCAATGACGTCGTTTTACGATAAAAATATGGTTAGATCAGGATATAAATACGAGGACATGAGGTCCTAATTTTACACTTATCAGATCTTTTTAAAATAATAAAATAAAATGGTTAATTTTTTAATATTCAAGCTCTGAATTTTTAATTAATTATTCAAAAAATGTATAATTAAATAATTCAATTTAAAATATTGTTATAATATTTTATTAATATAATTGATTAAACATATAAAGACTAATATTTAGAAAATTATGTGTTTTCTTTAATATAAATTTTCAATTTCATTTAAGAAATATATTAACGATTATGTATTTACTTATTTATTTGATACTTAAAAATTATACGACAAAAACTTCAATATTTTAAAATTTAATTTTTATATTACTTATATCAATAAAAATAATTTTTAAATTAAATTATCTGATTTTTAAATTTTTGAACATTTATTTAGAATTTAAATATTAAAAATAAAATTTTATAAGAAATTAGAATTTGAAATTATTATCCTTAAAAAGTGCAAACAATTAGGAAGTTGTGCACCTTTTGTGGGTATGAAAATTGGTAAATTTTGTAGTCAAGACAAATTAGTTGGTAAACTAAAAATTAATTTAAGTTAAAATTTAATATAAATAATTTAATGAATTAACTAAAATATTAAGAAATAGTGTTTTTAAAATTTAATATAAATAATTTAACGAATTAATTGAAAATATTAAGAAATAGTGTTTATAGAACATAGTAAAAAAGTGTACCCGTATTGTATGGCCTATCCTCCTCCGACTACATACCATAATATTACTTTTAGCAGAAAGTCAAGTTGCGTTTAGAGATCTCACATCTCACCTACAAGAATAGAGATGGCATTCGGATAATTTGCATTTTCTTTCAACTCATTTGTTAAAGTCTAAAGTTTAATCTTTTTGAAAAATTTAGGGTAAATTTTATTGTACTTTTCTATAATTTAATCTATTCTCAATATTTTCCTTAACTTTTAAAAAATTACACTTTATAGTTTTGATTTCATAATACTCGTGCCCTTATCACTAACTTCCCTTATAGACCCTAATTACAAATATTAAAACAGCACCGAATAGTGTCATATATAATGTAATTAGGGTCGATCTTGAGCAACGGTAGGAATGGTCACTCGTCCCCTTATCACTAACTTTCATTATAGACCCTAATTACGAATATTAAACGACACCGAATGGTGTCATATGTAATGTAATCAGGGTTGATCCTGAGCAAGCGCAGGAAGGGTCACTCAGGGCCCATGATTATTAGAGACCTATTAATTATAAGTTATTTTACATCAAAAGGGTTTTTCGCTTTAGCAAACCATATTTGAAAAGAGTTGTTCTTTTTTAAAGATTTAAAGGAATTTATTTAAGGAGCAAACATTAATCTCCATTTTGGTAAAAAAAGAATAGTTTGGTCCGTCATCATACATACCAAAACTTCTTTTTAGGAGGTAAATAGAAGTGAACATTTCAGAATAAAATTACCTCCGCTAAATACCAAGATTCACATTTTTCTACTTAAAATTCATTAAGAGAAGACTTTAAATTCAAGAATTTCACCTTAGTCTTGCCTCCATTAACATCATTCCTATTTAGGTAAGAAACACATCTCATTTTTCTCTCAATTTTATTTTATTTTACTTTATTGCTTTCAACTTTAGATTTTTTAGCTCTTTTAATTTGAAGACCAGGTACAAATTTGAAAATTGATTATGAATATATTAGTTTTTTCAATCCTTGTTGAATTTTGTATTTTCAAACTGAAACTCATATTAAATTTTGGGTATAATTTATCTTTCTTTCATTTCCTATTTCAATTGCAATTTATCCGAATAAATTAAAATTTGTTAACTTGATTATGTATGATATTTGTCAATTGTGGTTTTAGGTATAATTTTAATTTGAATTGAAGTTTATTCGGATTTTTTTTCCTCTCTTTTATTTTGCACATATAATACGTGATAGTTTTATCCCTTATTTCCTTCTTCATTCGCAATTTATCACTCTTTTTTTAATTAAGTCATAATTAACATTTTTGTTCGCCTAATTTTGTACGTATAAATTTAATTTTGTAAATTATTGATGAAATATAATTTCAACATTTCTATGAAGTGAATATTATTGTTAATCTCTATTCTTTTTGATGAAAAATGGATCACTCTTAGTCTTCAAAGTTTTAGAATTTTGAGTATGATAACTTTTATCATAAAAGTTTACTGATTGTTTTTGTCATTTTAATATAGGATATTAAATTTGGTTCTTTATTTTTTTCGTTCTCCCAAATATATATTACCATTGATATATCTTTGCAATAAATAATCGAGTTATTGTTGTTCTACTGTGCCTACCTGCTTCTTCTAGTTCCATAGATATGTTTTTGTTTTTTTTTTTCTAGTTCAAATGTGTTATAATTATTTTATATAATGTTGTCTAAAAAGTATTTGTCTAGAAATGAAAAAGAAAAAAAAAGAAAACAAGTAGAATAGTTAATATCCTAAAAAAAAGTTATCAATAAAATTGTTAAAAGAATGACTCTTCTAGTGAAAATTATGAAAAATTATGTAAAGATGATTTTGAACAACCTAATGAAAATTTAAGCGACGAGACTATTGTTAGAAAATTACGCAAATTTCTTATAAACCAGATTTGTGGTAATATAAAATAACACACATAAAATTTGATAATGGAGTTCGGCCAAATTTGCCTACGTCTTCGGTCCCGCTATAGATCTTTTACTGAAGGTAGAAATTATACAACACTCACAATTTAAGAAATTTACTCTCAATTTTCTCTCACTAAAGTTTTTCTCTCTAAGCTTTTTCTCTCTGCCTTAGCTCTCTCTCTGCCTTGACTTTCTTTCTTTTGTTTTTTGTGTTATGTTCTATCGAATGGAGGAGGCCTTATATAGGTCTCCAGTGTGCTAGTATGTCAAAGTTTGGTAGCTGTTGGCTGCTGCCTAACTTTAACAAAGTTAGGTAGCCAAAAGACTGCTGCCAACTAAAAGGCTACTGCCTAACAAGTTTGACCAACAATCTCCCACTTGAAGACTGATTTCAATCTGTCTTCACACCTCTGTAGTAGCTTTTCTGGTCTTGTTACTCTAACAAACCAACTGAAGTTGAACACAACTTCAATTTGTCAATAGTCATTGCCTTTGTCAACATATCCGCTGGATTCGTGCTTCCTTGGATTTTCTCCAATATTAACATGTCATCTTCTAATAGGGATCTGATGAAGTGATAACGAAGTCCAATATGCTCGGTTTTAGAATGAAATGCTGAATTCTTCGCCAAGTGTATCGTACTTTGACTATCACTGTGTAAAACATTCTTCTCCTGTTTGAATCCCAACTCAGTTAACAAACCTTGAAGCCATATCATCTCTTTACTAGCTTCGGTCACTGTGACGTATTCAGCCTCTGTAGTGGATAGAGTGACAATTTTCTGTATCTATGACATCCAACTAACAGCTGTAGTTCCAACAGTGAATATATATCTGGTGGCACTTCTTGGGTGATCAACTTCTCCTTTAAAGTCTGCATCTACATAGCCTTGCACTTTCAGCTCTCCCTTATCAAAGTATAAACACTTTTCTGTGGTGCCTCGTAGATACCTCAAAATCCACTTAACTACTTCCTAATGAATTTTTTCTGCACTTGACATAAACTTGCTAACAACTCTCACTGCATGGCCAATATTTGATCTTGTACAGACCATCGCATACATTAAATTCACAATGGCTGAGGCATAAGGGACTTTAACCATTAATCTCTCTCTTCCTCTGTCTAAGGGGACTGATCCTTGGATAAGCGAAAATGACTTGCCAAGGGTGTGCTAACTGGCTTGGCATCACCCATGTTGAATGTTTGCAAAACATGATTGATGTACTCTATAAGATAACTGTAAATTCCCTCTATACTTATCTCTTGTGATTTGCATTCCAAGAATTCTTTTTGCTAGACCTAAGTCCTTCATGTCAAACTCCTTTGACAATTGTTGTTTCAACCTTTTGATATCGTCCATATCTAAACTTGCTACTAACATATCATCGACATAAAGTAGTAAAATGATATAACTGGACCTATATCTTTTGAAGTAGCAACAGTGGTAGGCATTGCACTTATGGAAGCCTTCCTTATGCATAAAGCCGTCACACTTTTTGTACCACTATCTTGGAGCTTGTTTCAAGCCATACAAACTCTTCTCAAGTCTGCACACCATGTTTTCCTTCTTTCTTTTTGAGAAACCTTCTGGCTGTTGCATGTATATCTCTTCATCCAACTCTCTATGAAGAAATGCAATTTTCATATCTAACTGCTCAAAATAAAGATCTTCAATGGCAACAATACTCAACACTGATCTGATAGTATTGAGCTTTACAACGGGAGAAAAAATGTCGGTGTAGTCAACTCCTTCCTTCTGTTGGAATCCTTTGACGACTAGTCGGGCTTTGTATCTCTTGGAACTATCACGCTCCTCTTTCACCTGGTACACCCATTTGTTGTGAAGTTCCTTCTTCCCAACAGGTAGCTCAACTAGTTTCCATGTCTGGTTAGAGATCAAAGACTTCATTTCATCTTTTATGGCAACCTCCCACTTGTTAGCATCTTCAATGTGACAGGCTTCATCATAGCATTCAAGCTCCCCTTCATTATTCAGCATCAGATAGTTCATGTATCTCCTATTATGCACATGAGGCCTAGAAGACCTTTTCAATACAGGAGTTGGGATAAGAGGTTGTGGTGTGTTAGATTGCTGCACACTGTTTTGTCCAGCGAGTTCCTCTAGCTGAGGACTTGCTGTAATTGGTTTCGTCACGGGACTATCGGGGACATAATCTACATCTGCAAATATTGTCTCACTCTCCTTCGAGTTGCTAGCGACCTTTTTATGCATGTCTTTGTACATCAATTGTTCATTAAAAGTCACATCTTTACTACAGGTCACCTTCTTGTTTTCATCATCCCAAAGGCGGTAGCCAAACTTATCCTCGCCATAGCCGATGAAGGTACATTTCTTAGATTTAGGATCAAGCTTATTCCTGCCTTGATTACTTATATGCACATAAGCTACACAACCGAAAATTCTTAGATGTGATAGTTTTACCTCTTTTCTGCTCTATACCTCTTCGGGTATTTTGTGCTCTAATGGAATTGAAGGGCCTCTACTGATTAAGAAAGTTGCTGTGTTGATTGCTTCTACCCAGAACTGCTTTGTTAAGCTTGACTGTATACGAATGCTTCTGGCTCTTTCTGTTAATGTTCGGTTCATACGCTCAGCTACACCGTTGTATTGAGGTGTACCTGGCATGGTTCTCTCCATTTTGATTTCGTGCTCATAACAGAACTTATTTACCACCATTGTTGATCCTAAGTTTTTTGATCTTTAGTCTTGTCTCATTTTCAACCATAGCTTTTCATCTCCTGAAAGCCTCAAACACTTTAGATTTATGCTTTAGAAAGTAAATCCATACCTTCCGAGAGTGATCATCAATGAAAGTTAGGAAGTAGTGTTTCCCACCAATGGATGAGACAGTCATTGGTCCCCAAACATTAGAGTGAACGAGCTCCAACCTTTCCTTTTTTAGGGTTCTGCCACTTCTCTGAAAGCTGACCATCTTCTGCTTTCCAAGTATGCAATCTTCGCACAGAATCTCAACTGATTGTAAACCTGGAAAATTTCCCTTCGAGTGCATAATATTCATCCCTTTCTCATTTATATGGCCAAGTCTCTAGTGCCATAAATTGAGATTTTCATTTCCTGGTGCAATTACAATTAAACAGTGTGCCCCTGCTGTCATGTAAAGAGTAACATTCTTTTTGCCTCTAGAAACCGTCATTGCACCTTTTGAAATCTTCCAGTCATCATAATGGAAGATCGTAGTATAGCCTTCGCTAGCCAACTAACCTACTGAGAGTAAGTTCTTTCTCAGGTCAAGAATATGTCTGACATCTTTTAGCTCCCAAATAGACCCGTTCAACTTAATCTTCACTACACTTTTACCAATAACAGCACAAGATTGATCATCACCAAGTTATACCTTTCCAAGGTTTCCGGGGACATACCCCTCAAAGAGTTCTTTCTACATAGTAGCGTGGAATGATGCTCTAGAGTTTAACACCCAAGACTCCTCATTGCTCTCTAAAGAGCATATCAACGCATCATCTCCTCCTAAGGTGGAAGTAACATTTGCCTCTGCCTTCGCCTCTTGGTTCTTCGGTGCACTCTTGCACTGATTTTTGTAGTGCCTGGTCTTTCCGCAATTCCAACTGTAACATCCCGTTTCCATACAAAGGGTTGAACCATAGAAACGGGTACATGTGAGATCAATCGGAGAAATTAAGAAAACACATCTCATGCTTATGCATTATATAATATACATATACACGTGAACAGTGATTTTTGCACATGAAAAATGACTGTACATGCATTCATGACA
>JAOQMS010026760.1:0-15218 GCA_027563885.1 Erythroxylum longipes | reverse complement strand
TTAAAGCAATTACCTATCATTATTATTATATCTGTTGCTTCTTAAATATAAGCTAAATTTCAAGCATTCAAAGGAATAAAAAAATGATAAAACTATTTAGTTTAAATTCTTTTACATCGTAAAATAGCATCTTAATCAATCAAACACTTTCTAAACGCGGTAAAGAATCATGAGTGGTTCATACAGGAAAATAAAAATTTTTGTCAATAGTAACTTTTCCTTTTTCTTTCGTCATCTCCAAATGATACATTATAGTCTCTTTATTATTTTCACTTGTTATTGCAAATAATATCCATTCATCTCACGTACATCAAATTATATATTTTTTTTGTAAATTCTTCTTCCTTTAAAAATTCTACCTCAAAACATATGGTTATATTGAATATTTCTGTTAAATGTTTGAGAAAAAGAAAAATAATTTCCATGTTAGATCAACCTTATTACGAGTTCTATTATTTTGACTTGAGAAATGCCAAAAAAATTATCTTAAAAAGTACTTAAAATTGAACTCCAAAATGATAGCCAAAAAGGAGAATAAGAAAAGAGATAATAGTAGGTTTGAAGTAGAATCATAACCTCTTAAAGTAAAAAACTCTCGCTTAAGAATATTAATTAAGGACTAATTATGCACTTGAATGTAAATTATAATATATAAATTAGTATAAGAAACTAGCTAGCACAAAGTAAAAGCTTAAAGTTTTTGCCTAATGCAATTTTAGCTTAGAATGTACTTTATTAAAATGCATACATAAGTTCAACCATATTTTAGATTAAATTTATAACCAAAAGGAGCAATTTGATTCACGGAACTTGTCACACTTTAGATACAAGAATCAAGAAACAATATCAAAGAATAAAAACATCATCTCAAAATTGCAAAATTTTATAAAACAACATTAATCACTAAATTGTTGCTTCAAAAGATGAAAATTTTTAAGGAAAGAAAGTCCTTAAAAATGACATTAAACATAATTGTTTTAATGGAACCTAAACAAAATATTCACCCTGATAATTTAAATCAAAGTTTGTTTCATCTCTTTAAAAATAACTTCATATTGGTTTTAAAACATCCCATCCTAAATATGAAATGGGAAAAATTTTATAGGTCAAAATGAAACGAAATAATTTTACGTAACATAGAAAGATAGAGAGATTAGGCCTAGCTTACCCATCAATCAAAGATTAAATTTATAACTAAAAGGAACAATTTGATTCACGAAACTTGTCACACTTTAGATACAAGAATCAAGAAACAATATCAAAGAATAAAAACATCATCTCAAAATTGCAAAATTTTATAAAACAACATTAATCACTAAATTGTTGCTTCAAAAGATGAAAATTTTTAAGGAAAGAAAGTCCTTAAAAATGACATTAAATGGAATTGTTTTAATGGAACCTAAACAAAATATTCACCCTGATAATTCAAATCAAATTTTGTTTCATCTCTTTAAAAAAACTTCATATTGGTTTTAAAACATCCCATCCTAAACATGAAGCGGGAAAATTTTATAGGTCAAAATGAAACGAAATAATGTTACGTAAAATAGAAAGATAGAGAGATTAGATCATACATATCAATAAATAAAAATTCAATATCACAAATCGAAAGAACACAATACATATCATTTTAAAACCACTAAAGAAACAACTTAAATCATGTCTAAAAAAAACTCTAGTTTACCTCATTCAAAAGTTGCCTACTCTATTTTGAAAACTCAAATGGGTCTTCGTGAGAAGAAATCAAAATCAAGAGTTTGATTGAATTTTGTTCAAAGGATGTGTATATATATACATACGCTCAAATTAAAGGATATAAATTGGTCAACTAAAATGCGAGTATCTAATTAAGCTTGACAAATTATTTGCTATAATTACAAAAAAAACTTGCCATATTATTTAAGTCAACTCATAGAACTAATCAAGCTAGGAAAAAGTGTTGAATTAATTGTTATGGACTAGCATAATCTTATCACAATTATATCTTTGGTATGAGTTTGTATCATTTGGGTCATTTATGGAATGGACATTATATTACTAATCTTACAATGGGCCCTTGGATCCATTCATAAATTTCACTTAAGCCTACCCACTGGGTTTATGGTCCACTACAATTTGTTTTGCTTTAACCTAATTAATGCATTCTTGAAGGTGGTCTTTTAGCTTGTTGTAGAGTTTTTGACGGCATTGTAGTGGTGTATGTAAGAAATTGGTGAGTTGGATTCAACAAACCCAGGTATTCTATTTTCTGTTATGTTTGGATTTTGTGTGGTAGAGAACCATAGCTTCTGGTTAACTTTCAACACCTTTAGCAGGTAATTTTTCAATTATATCATTTATACATGCTTCAAAGCTATATAATCTGGTTATTATCTTTGTTAAATTTTCCATCAATTGGTATCAGAGCCAAATCTATAAGTTTTGAAGCTGTTATTTTCATTCTTCATTCTTATATATATATATATATATATATATATGTATGTATGTATGTATGTATGTATGTATGTATGTATTAATTTTCGTATTAGTTTATACCCATTTTTGTAAACTATTATTAACAATGGGTATGTTGTTTTTCTAAGCATAAATACATCATATGTTGTTTTTATATGCATTAATATGTGTTTTAGGCAAGCTTTTGCAATAAAAATTGTTGAAATAAGTGGGTTTTTCGTAATACCATTAATGGCTAAAACCTTTTGTTCTCATATCTCCTTTTGGGTGAGTTTTTTGTTAAAATAGATCTTATAGATCATTTAATCTTTATAAGAGGAGCAAAATCCCTCTAAACTGGTTAAAAATGGCTTTCTCGATGGTTAGATACAGTTGGGTCAAGCCATGGACAATCCATGGGTCGTTTGACCTATCGGGAGATTGAAGATGAATTATTTACAGCTTTGCCATGACAACTTATTTACAATTCTGCCATCTCATATTATTTACAACTTTGCCATGACAACTTATTTACAGTTTTGCCATCTTAAGTGATTTATAGTGTTGCCATTAATAATAATGACAAAGTTAAAATATGTATATAATTGTTAAATATTAAAATTTTGATGTCATTAGTTTAGGGATTTTTAGGCATGATTTATTTATAATTCAATTATATATTTTATCCAATTACATGATATCTTAGCCATATTTTGGATAACTTTATGTACTTTTTTAAATAGTTACCTTTTATTTAATATAAAATATTTTATCATGTTTTGGATATAATTAAATATTGTATGCTTATGAACTTGCCTCTCGTAAGTCTAGGCATTCGAATATTTTTGTCGATATATATATTTTAAGTTTATCAATTTTTACTAAGATCTATACTAGCAACGAAGTTATCCTATCGATAAATTCATTGTTGGGTAGGATGCTTAGATTATTGAAGAGAATATATTGAATGTTATGAATTGGCATAATTTTACTATCCTAGAGATAGCCGATTGATACATTTGGTTGTGATATTTAATGTATTGCTCTTGGTTGTGAATGAGTCTATTTTTAATGCTCAATGGACTCTAACATTCTATGATCACTTTTGTGGATCATTTTGAGAAAGTTGGAGAAAAAGCGAATAGCATGATCCTGTGTTACATGCATATTAATGTTGCTCTTATGGTTTTTTCTTCAACTTTGAGCAGTCCTCAATTCTCTGACATTTTGAAGCTTAATAAGACTAATCACAAACAATGGGTTGAATCTCTCATGATGAACTTAACTATTATGAAATTGGATATGGTTTTGAGATAAGACTCTCCTCTTAAGAAGCTTTATGATGAATGGGAGTACTCGAATTGGTGTTGTTTGCTGATCATAAGGTATCATATGGAGGACTCTATAAGTGATAGCATTCCAAAAACTAAGAATGCCAAGGAATTTCTTGAGGCCATCAATAAGAAATACAAGAAGTTCTTAAGAATGAACTCTTGAGCACTTTTCATTCCATAATTTTTGATCATGTTAGTGGGATTAGAGAGCATATTGACAAAATTGTGTCTTGTTATCATAAGATTAAGGCAATCAGTACGAAGCTCGACGAGGAATATATTGTAACCATTGCCGCACTTCTTGCCCTTCCCTTTTCCATGTCATCCTCCTTCTTTGCAAGAATAGTAGTCATCTCCTCTATGGTCCATTGCTCTTTCTGAGCATTGCTGCTTAACCTAATGGAATCAAACTAAGATGGAAGAGACACTATGGTTTGGTTTATCATAGGGTCTCTTCCATCTCAGTTTGATTCCATTAGGTCAAGCAACAATGCTCAGAAAGAGCAATGGACCATAGAGGAGATGACAACTATCCTTGCAAAGAAGGAGGATGAAATGGAAAAGGGAAGGGCAAGGAGTGTGGCAATGGTTTAAAACCAAAATTAGAATGGCCAAAAAAGGAAGTTCCTACCAAAGAATACCAATAACAATAAGCCTTTCAAGAAACAAAATGCGAGTAACAAAGGGAATGGACAAGGAGCAATCTTAGCTTCAAATGTTTCCAAGATTGAGGGTTTCAAAGGAAAATGCAATTATTGCTAGAATTTTGAGCACAAAAAGACAGATTGCAGGAAGCTTAAGGCTAAATTGGAAAAGAAAGGTAATATTTTAGTAATGTTTTGCTTAGAATGCAATATCATTGATTTACCTTCTGATACTTGGTGGTTAGACACTGGTGCTACAATTCAAGTTACCAATTCTTTACAGGAGATGACAAACAAAAAGAAACCAAGTAGTGTGGAGTAGTATGTATACATGAGAGACGGTACAATAACCAAAGTTGATTTTTTGGGCACAGTCAAGTTACAACTTACCACAGGAAATTTTTTGGAGTTATATGAAGTTGCTTACATTCCTTCAATTAGGAGGAATTTAGTTTCAATATCTATTTTAGATAGAATTGGTTATAGTTTTCATTTTGGATCTGGAAAAGTGACTTTGTACCATGACTCTACTTTGATTGGAAATGAATTTTTGTGTGGTAATCTTTACAAGCTTGATTTGGTAGGTGTCTCCCTTCTTATTACTTCTTCTTCTGCCATTAATACTATTGGTACCATAAAAAGGTTGAGGTTGAATGAAAAATCTTGTATTTTATGGCACAAGCGATTAGGCCATATTTCAAGGCAAAGAATCGAAAGATTGATGAATAATGGGATTTTACAGGACCTTGATTTCTCAGATTTTGGCACTTATGTTGATTGCATAAAAGGAAAGTTAACCGCAAAGGTTAGAAAAACAAAATTTGATAGGTACGAAGAACTAATTGGGTTAATTCATACTGATATTTATGGGCCTTTTACACCTCCAGCTATAGGTGGTTACAAATATTTTATCACCTTCATTGATTATTTTTCCCATTATGGTTTTATTAAACTCATCCGTGAGAAGTTTGATTCTTTGCAAGCCGTTAAAGCATTTAAAGCAAAAGTGGAACTTCAACAAGGGAAAAAGATCAAAGTAGTCCATTCTGACAGAAGTGATGAGTATTATGGTAGATATGATGAGACAAGATGTAATTTTAGACCTTTTGCAAGATACTTATAAGATTATGGTATTGATACTCGATACACAATGCCTGGTACACCTCAACAAAATGGAGTTGTAGAAAGGAGAAATCGCACACTTCTTGACATAGTACGACATATGTTAGTAAACTCTTCCTTGCCAGAGTATCTATGGGGTAATGCTTTGAAAACTATAGCTTATATTTTGAATCAAGTGCCTAGTAAATCTGTTCCTAAGACTCTTTATGAGTTATGGTCATAGGAGAAACTGAATTTGCATCATTTTCATGTTTGGGGTTGTAAAGCAGAAGTGAGACCCTACAATGACTACTTTATTGGTTATTGTATAGGATCAAGGGGCTCTAGATTCTATTGTCCATCTCATACCACTAAGATCATCGAATCAGATCATGCTATTTATTTTGAGGATGATATTAGAATAAGCCAAGGGTCTAGAGAAATTGTGTTTAAAGAACACCCAATCATTATTCCTGTGCCTATCGCTTCCACTCCGACAATTGGCCCTATAATTGATCAAGATTCAATAGCCATTCAAGATTATCCTATGGAACATGTAGCACGAGAGGCTCTAGTTATTGCCACTGAAAATGTGTCTTTGCGAAGATCAGAAAGGGTTTGCAGACCTACAA
The DNA here is from genome assembly GCA_027563885.1 of Erythroxylum longipes. NCBI lineage: Eukaryota > Viridiplantae > Streptophyta > Magnoliopsida > Malpighiales > Erythroxylaceae > Erythroxylum > Erythroxylum longipes. The sequence goes on along the minus strand of JAOQMS010026760.1, from coordinate 9,074 downwards.
TATTAAGTGATTATTTAGTATACTTATAAGAACATAAGTTTGATATAAGTGACTTTTCAGATCCAACTACCTACAAAGAAGCCATCTTTAGTTCTCAGTCTAAATTTTGGATGGATGATATGAATGATGAGATGGATTCTATGACACTAAATAAAGTGTGGAGTTTGGTAGAATTGCCAAAAGGTTGTAAGCCTATTGGATACAAATGAGTGTTTAAAACCAAGTGTGATGCCAAAGGTCAAGTTGAGAGATATAAAGCGAGGCTAGTAGCCTAGCTAATAAGAAGGTATTGATTACATAGAGGCCTTATCTCCTGTTTCTACTAAAGATTCTTTACAAATTATTATGACAATTGTGGCTTATTTTGATCTTCAACTTCATCAAATGGATGTGAAAACAGCTTTCTTAAATGGAGAATTAAGAGAAGATGTTTACATAACTCAAACCATTGGCTTTGTTGTTGTTAGGAAAGAAAACATGGTTTGTAAGCTCCAAAAGTCAATATATGGGTTGAAACAAGCTTTAAAGCAATGGTACATCAAGTTTGATGAAATTGTTACTGGTAACGGTTTCAAAGAAAATATTGTTGATCAATGTATATATATAAGATCAATGAGAGTAAGTACATATTTCTGGTTTTATATGTTGATGACATCTTGTTCACTATTAATGACACTGACATGTTGTTAATACAAAACAATTATTGTTTGATTATTTTGATATGAAGGATCTTGGTGAGGCATCATATGTTTTGGGTATATAGATTCTTCATGAAAGAACAAATGGTGCTCTCAGATTTTCTCAAGGCACTTACATTGATAGTATTTAGAAAAGGTTTAATATGCAATCATGTTCTTCTGTAAAGGCTCTAATTATGAAGGGTGAAAAGTTCTCTAAGGTGAGAGATCAAATAAAAACAGTCCCTTATGCTTTAGTTATTAGCAGCCTAATTTATGCTCAAGTATACACACGTCCTGATATTACCTTTGTTGTAGGTATGCTTGGTAAGTACTTGAGTGATCCTGGACAAAGTCACTAGAAAGCATCTAAAAGGGTCTTGAGGTATCTTCAGGGTACCAAAAGATCTTATCTTGACATATCGGAACATCGATACTCTTGAAGTAGTTGGCTTCAGTGATTCTGATTATGTAGGCTATGTGGATGATAAGAAATCCACTTCTGGATACATTTTTATGATGGCAGGAGGAGTTGTTTTGTGGAAGTGTCAAACAGACACTTACAGCTTCTTCAACTATGGAGGCAAAGTATGTGTCATGTTATGAGACTACTTATCATGCAATATGGTTGCAGAACTTTATTTCAGCATTAGGAGTTGTGGACTCCATATCAAGGCCACTGAAATTATATTGTGACAATTTTGCAACTATATCTTTCTCTCAAAATACTAGGAGCACCTCTCACTCTAAACATATTGACATTAAGTTCTATTTTGTTAAAGAGAAAGTTGCTGAGTCTCTGATTACTATTGAGTACATGCCTATGAGCAGCATGCTAGCAGACTCACTAACTAAAGGCTTACCTATTTGTATTTTTAAGGAACATTTCTCTGATATGGGACTATTAAAAGCCTAGTTTTCTTTGTTTCAAAGGAAGTTTTCTTTGTTTTATGTATCTTTTGTAAGGCTTGTTTGAATTTTATATGGTACATGTATATTGTGAATATAATTCACTATTTATGACATATTGTAACTTTACATTCTTGATGAATGACAAATTAATGGCATTCATTTCTGATGAATTCATATTAATGTTATTGTCATGCTTTTGGATTAATAGCATCTAATTATATACGATTCATACATCCTATTGGTGTGTTGATTGTGTATATTTGGTTTGCTATGATTATGTTGTCCAAGTGGGAGAATGATTAATTAATTATTATGGACTAGCATAATCTTATCACAATTATATCTTTGGTATGTGTTTATATCATTTGGGCCATTTATGGGATGGACATTATATTACTAATCTTACCATGGGCCCTTGGATCCATTCATAAATTTCACCTAAGCCTACCTTTTGGGTTTATGGTCCATTACAATGTGTTTTGCTTTAACTTAATTGATGCATTCTTAAAGGTGGTGTTCTAGCTTATTGTGGGGTTTTTGACGACATTGTAGTGGTGTGTGTAAGAAATTGGTGAGTTGGATTCAATAAACCCAGATATTATATTTTATGTTGTGTTTAGATTTTGTGCGGTAGAGAACCACAGATTCTGGTCAAATTTCAACACCTTTACATGTAATTTTTCAATTATATCATTTATAAATGCTTCAAAGCTATAGGATCTGGTTATTATCTTTGTTAAAATTTCCATCAAAAAGACTAAAAAGGTAAATACACTTAATAAGAAAAGAAACATTTTAAAATGTAAAACATTGTTTAGCCCTAACTACTAACTTATCTAACCTATAAAACAACCCGCCTATGAATTAGAGAAGATTAGAGAGGATGATGAAACTACAAATCCTAACCCTTCCCAGGAACCCAAGTCAGATGCCTAACATCATATTCCTTAAAGAGTTTTGATTCATCTTACTAAATGTGACTAATAAAAGCTTATAACAACCATATAGTTTACTCGCAAAATCAAAGGAGTGTAATTTACGTATATTTTTTTCTATGTTTGAGATTGATAATGCTAAAGGAGATGTAGAAATCAATTGCCACAATAATACATAGCACAAACACTAAAGAGAATGAAATAAAATTATAAATATTAGATAAAATTAATTGAAATAAAAGACTAGTGTCAATTATTTAAAAAATCGAATAAGTTAAAGAAGTTTGGTTGAAAAAGGAGACATTAAAAACTGAAAAAGTTAAATATCATCTATAACTAGAGATGTCAAAAGGGTCCGACTCGGCTTAGCCCAGCCCAATTTTGGCCGGGTTGACCGTGGCCCGCTCGGCCTAGCCCATAGCTCATCATTTTGGAAGTTTTTATTTAAAAAAATGCCCAGCCTGCCAGTGGCCCTTCGGGTCATAGCCAGGTCAGGCCGGGCCTCGAGCCAACCCATCTTAGCCCACCGGGCCATAAGCCATCACAGCCCGGGGTCGAGCCCAACCCATTGACATCTCTATCTATAACATGTCTCACCATACCTCTTTGACTTCCTCTACACTTTTGCATACATTTTCCTCCTACTAATCCTCCCAAAGCCCAGCCTATTGACATCTATATCTGTAACATGTTCCACCATACCTCTTTGACTTCCTCTACACTTTTGCATACATTTTCCTCCTATTAATCCTCCCAAAGAATGAAGCAAAACTAATAAAAACTTGAAAAAACCCTCCACTCTCTCTTGACTTTCATCCATTTAATGTCTATTTTATTCTTCTAGGCATACCATTAAAATTGAACTTATCGCCCATTTTCGTCAAAACAACTGAAAGCTCATGCTTTTTAACCCATCATCCATTTAGTAAAACCCCAACCAAGCAATCTCCAAATGGTCAATTCCACCATCTCCTCATTGAAATATAATGAACTTCTTTCATTCCTAAACACATCTTTTGGTAATTCATGTTTGCAAACTAAACATGATTTTCAAATTGACAACTATAAGGGTATACAGTCCAAATTAAGGTTTAAGACCACTTATAATTTATAAAATAAAACAAATTTTCAATTAACGGTCCCATTTTTTAATATAAAAGTCATTATAATAACCAGAATCGAAAAATTGATCAATTCTTGATTATTTAAGTTAAATTGGCCGATTAACTTTAGTTTTTAAAACATTGGTCATTCTAAATTATTAACATAGGTAATAAGTAGGTCTAAACTCAAACTCAAAGCTTTTTCAAAGTCTGAGTTTCAACTCAAATTTGGTTAAACTTGGTTTATTTTATTGACAAATTAGTTGGATTCGATCTAGTCCACACTGACAAATTATCATGATTGACCAAACCTTAAAAAATTATAAAGCTTGAGCCTGATATCAAACTCAAATCCAAACCCGAGGAAAATTAGATTAAATTTGATCCATTGATTTCGAATTTTATTCGAACTATTTTGTCATTCATATTAATTGTAGCTAATCATCTTCCTCTTACAACATAAAATTTTGTTGTTAAAAGAGATGCAATTTTCATTTTACAAATAATCTTCTATAAATTGAATGCATGGTACTTCCATATTAACGAATATGTTTTAAAATTAATTAGGAATGATTTTTAAGAAACTAAATCACATTAAACAATTATATAAGACAATATGTAGGTTATATTTATATGTGTATTTTAAAACTTTAGAAAAATGATTGGAAAATTCGTCTAATAAAAGGCAGATTTGTTTATGTAAATCTTCAGACTCAATATTCAATTAGGTCATTCAAATTAACTCAATTTGGTATAATCAATTAAGTTGTATTTGATTATAAATTTAGTATCTAGTCAAACTCTAACTAATATTAGTTATCAACAAATAGATAGGAGAAATACTTCTTATCTTAAAGTTTAATCTTGGTCCAAAAGTGCATTTTGATCCTCAACATTTACAATAGAATACAAATTGAATCCTAATATTTTGAAGAGTTTAAATTTAACCTTAACATTTTTAAAAACATTTAGAATAGACCCTAAATGGATGAAAAATTTGATGGAGTTAACTCTCAATCAGTTAAACGTCATGTCAATGCTAACATGACATTTTTTATATTTTTAAATAAAAAGTAGGTCTCACTACCACATAATTAGTTTTTTTTTAAATAATCAGAAAGTATGTCCCACTCTTATACATTTTAGAAAGTGGGTCTCATTTACTATGTGATAGTGAAATTTATTGTTATACATTTCAAAAAGTGGGTCCCATTTGTTATGTGACAGCTAGACTCACTTTTTATTAAAAATAAAAAATAATGTTATATTAGCATTAACGTGACATTTAATTAATAAGGAGTTAACCCTGTTAAATTTTTCATTCACTTTAGGTCTATTTTGAATGGTTTGAAACTATTAGGGTCAAAGTTTTAGATTTTGTATTATACCAACCAATACCAGCTAGAAAATGGTTCAAAACTATCATATTTGTACTGATCGGTATTTAAAATACTGGTCAAATACCAATTAGTACCGCGAAATTTAAATAGTCCAAGGACATAAATGCAAAAAAAACTAGATATAAATTGAAGGGTCGATTACTAAAATAGGCCCAAACTTTTCTCAAACTTTCAATTATAGCCCAAAATTTAAAAAGTAGCAAATAAAATAGTCAAACTTTCACCTTTTTCAATTCTAGCTTGATTTTAATTACATCGTTATCTTTTCTAGTGTTGCCACATGTCAGTGGACCCCACTAATCAGACACGTCACCTTGTTCGTTCTCTCACCTAAAATCTTTAACTTTTCTCTCACCCCATCATTCTCACTCAATCTCAAATTGTGATTCCTGTCACTAGACTTCCTGTTGTACCGACCAGGGTAGGATAGGTCCTCTCGCTCTCTATTGTTCTTTTTTCATTCTTTGCTTTTTTATTGAATATTTATGAAATGGTATGTTTTGTACTAGGGTAAATTGGAATTTAATATTCGTTCTTTGGCTCTACGATCTCAAGATTTTCTATTCCCAAATCACATTGTGATTCCAGAAAATTTTTTTCCCTTAATTTACATGTCCTAACAGTTTTAGGAAGAAAAATTTTTCCCTTAATTGTCCTTATCGACAGTTAGCAACATGAACGTTAGGTTTTTATTTATTGCTTAAGATTTCATTGTCTTCTTTTCTGATAATGTTTGATGTTCTGCTAGAAGGTGAAAATAAAATAAAATGCTTTATTTTCATATTCTTATGTTACAGAGAATAGAATGTTTAACCTAATCATATTTACAAGTTTATAGAGATTTGCTTTGATTTCGAACTTGGCATAAGTAATATTTATGTATATCAGTATATAACATTCTTTTACTCGACTCAAGCTACATATCTGGAACTATATTAGAATCTACCTATTGAGTTTTATATCTGAAAATGTTAATTAGTAAATTAGATAAAGACTTATTTTTACTACAAAATATATTTTTATTTTTTAACTTTTATACCCTGCACAGTACCCTGAGTTAGTAAATTAAGGATAGGTTTTATAAGTTGTAAAAAATTTGAACTTAAGTGTTACTTTGTCATTTGTTATGGCAACATCCTCAGCAATGTCAAAAGTAGCAAGCCAAACATGAGTTGCCTTATCATATGCTATGGCAGCATCCTCAGCAAGCTCTTGGTGTTTATTTTTCCTAAGATTATTTATCTAGTTTGCAAAGAATACCATAACAATGCATTTATTCATTGCTTGCTACATAAGTCTTTAGTACTTCATGCTTTTAGTAATTAAGTCGCTGATGTTTTAAACAATGTAAACAACCATGATTGATGTGAATTTTAAATAATCCAGTGTAATTCTGTCATGAAATGATGATGGGACAAAGATAGTCAGTACCCATATACCCATCAAATATAGTTTATAGGTGTAGTAATAATATGGCCTCTCTTCACCATTTTTGACATCTTATTTGTTTTTGGCTAAATTTATGAAAAGAAATCATAATAGTGTTGCATTGAAGGTAGTAATTTAATATTTGTATGATGATATTGTAATAGGATAAAGAAATATAGGCAGAAATAAAGTATATGCAGCTTTTGTTGGGTATACACCTGGTATATATTTGACATGGGAAGAGTGTTAAGGTGTCGTTAATGGATTCAAAGGTGCTATTTATTGTTCTTTTAATAGTGTAATAAAAATTGGAAGGATATATTCTCAATGTTGTGAAGAGAAAGCATTATGTTCAACGGTAAAATAACTGTAATATATTTTATTTGTTATATGCAATAATTTAATTGGATTCAAATATAATAAATATTGATATTTGTATATATAATTCAAATTTTGAATATTGATTAGCACAATTTTAATGACTTGATGAAGTTACATATTTCAAATGCTCAGCCTAACATTGGTCAACATTTTTATGAATGCACTAACTCAAAAGTAAGTATTTCAATTATTGTTTATAGCAATGCCAATCATTTAAATTAATATTAATCAATATTCAAATTAAATTTCTCTTGTAGGTGCTTGGTATTTGTGAAAGACATGAAAGTTTGTTTTTGCCAGAAACAATGTCAAACAAGTTCTGTACATTAGGGTAAGAGTCTTGTTCAGAAAATGTATTTTTCTATACAATAAGTAAGTATGTGTAAAATTTATGTGCATAATGCAAATTTGTCATAAGTCCTAATATTTTTGTTTATATCTTTATTTTGTAGCTCCCATATGATTTCATAGCTTGGTTGTCGGATGTAAGTACAAAAAAATGGAGACATTGTAATAATTAGAAGAGCAAATGTAACTTATATTTATTGGGACTCTTTTGTATTTTATTCAATCACCTACCACTTTAATATTCAATTGTAAGCTTTTCATATTGTTAAGGAAAAATTATGATGAAAAAGCTAAGTGCATAAAGTAATTATGTCATGGATGCTCATACTTCTGTTTTAGATGGTTCCAATTTTTATGAATATAACACTTCAGAGTTCATTATCTTCTGTTTTTAAATAATTTTGACCTCATATATGCTCAATAATTACATAGTAGTTATTAAATTATAGAAAAGCAAAGGAGTACTTACTGCATCTGATATGTTCTTATAGGGAGGATAAAGAAAAACACCCTTATATAGTAACTTCAAAAACTAGATATAAGTGTTGAACCTAAACTTAAATTCCAAAGAACTAAAAGGAATAAATTCAAAAGTTTCATATTTGAATAGCATATAGTTTTTTTTTCTGCAATGTTTGTACATGTAAATGATTACATGTTTAGAGCACTATTCTCATGAAATAGCCTTATCCAAAAAAGAGGCTAACGAACCAGGGATGAAGTTCCTAGTGAGTTTAGAAGAAGCTAGTCTTCCACCACTACTGTCATTGATGCCATTGTCACTTCCTATAGGACCCAATCCTATTTGAAACATAGTAGGAGTTGTTGTGGGTGTTGTGGCGGTGCTTGTTGTTAAAGGTGTGGTTGTAGGTGTTGTGGTTGTTGGACCCCTAAATTTTTTCTTGATGAATAAGCATAATTTACTTGAATTATGAGGTTTTGATGGGTTAATTTTGGAATTAATTGTTATGTCCATATTAGTAGGATTTTATTATATGGTTTAGTGGAATTAATGTTGTAAGGTACCTAAGGACATTTTTGGAAGATCACTTAAGGTTAAAAGACATAGCCTTATATTGGAGGGCAAAAGGGACATTTTGTGATTATTAAGAGTGTAGAAGAAGAAAAATTGTGTGTGAGAAGAGTGAAAGAAAGAGAGTGTCGTGGAAGTGGAGAAAAGAAGAAGAACAAGATAGGGTTTTGGAAATTCTTGAAGAATTTGGAGACTTTGAGCCTAAAACAAGTAAGTGTAAGCATTACTTGATGGTTAGATGAAACCTTTTTAGGGTTGTTTATAAGTGAATATGTGTAGGTAGTTGTTAGTGAATGATTTGTGTAAATGTTTTAGTGTTTGATTAATGATCAAAGATAGATGTATTTGTTAATGATATTGTGTTGAAATGAGCTCGGAAATGAAGTAAAAGATGTGGTCTAAGGTTAAGATGGGTTATATTTGAAAGTTGGGAAGTATATAGATGAAGAATGTCGAAAAATGTCTTCAGAATGAGTTTCTGGAAAAGTTCGCCGCAGCGAAATCTATTTTTTTACACAGAAATGTTTTGGTATTTTGGGCATAACTTTTTTGTAGTTGTCCAAATGAAGTGATTTTTAATTTGGAGTAAACTAGAGACATAGGCCTACGAGTTTTGTGAAGAAATGAAGTTTAAATTCAGTCTCTAAGGATCTAAAATTTTGAAGGGAAGTTGAATATAAAATGCTGTGTTAGTATTGGACGATTGGGGCATAACTTTTAGAGTACTAAACCGAATTGAACGATTTTAGTGTCATTAGAAACTTAAGACAATGAGGACTAGAAGGAAGTGTTATCAAATTTGGTCATTTACTAGATCATAATGATCAAGGAAAATTGAGCCGAAGGTTTGGATTTTT
>JAOQMS010026729.1:0-15222 GCA_027563885.1 Erythroxylum longipes | reverse complement strand
TATCTATGCTTACAAAAAGGACTGCTCTTTTTAGATTAGCATGTTGGCACCAATACGGAGGAACTTTTCATCTTTATGCCATCGTTTCTATATCTGACATGATTGGTAATCGTAGTGGGTTTTTTTATCTAAGACCACAATATTTCAATGTAGAAATCTGGATTATTTCTTTGTCTTTTGTTTTAGATGTAGATAAAATAGTATATATATTTCTTGTTCAAGAACAATATCGAGAATAGATATTGTAAGGATTCAATAAAAATAAAAAAGACTCACAAACATGACTTTTTACAAAAATATGGGTAATTTCATCTAGATTTTCAATAGGATTAGACAGAATACGCTTAACATTAGAAGGTAGATTATATATAGACAAAGTTGAAGACAGATGGACATGGTCATTTGGTAGTGTTTCCATAACTATTGCGCTATCTCTTTACTCACTTTATCAAGAGACAATATTACTGCCGACTAAGATACGAAAGATGACTCAGATACCAAAGGAGCTGATCTCTTTATGGAGAGAATACAACCATACACATCTATACGTAGGAGCTATATGTCTTGTTCGCACACTTTATGGAAGAAAGAGAATACTTACTACAGCCAGGATATCTCTTCTGGACACTGCCTACACATTAACGTACCAAAATTCTTTGATTGGTACTTTGCTGATTACTCTCAACAATGGAAGTGTCATTCTGATAATAAAACTTAATTTCAACATCAGGTTGGATGATCCCACTTTGTCTGAATGACTATAAGTTTAGATTCAAATCACTAGAGTAGATCAAGATCTTATAGTCATTATGGCTACCTTATATTACTAGATGATCTATCATCTATAGAATCATACTTTGGACCTCAAATTTCCAAATTCTACTTCAGATGCTCTTTATATGGTTGCTGATCGTTTTAATGGTTAGACTACTATCATCCAGATCTCGAAGCAATTACCAGCAGTAGAACTTGAAAAATTGATGCCTACTGAATGGATCACTAATTATAATAAGATATTCCATATGCCCTATCGATACTCTTTTCATACAACCACTCCTCTGATTCTGAAGAAATTAAAAGATGGAACGGTTGATCGTAAGGTTACAAGCGCTAAGTTTTACTAGTTATAATCTTGGTAAATTTCACAAGCGCACGGGTCGTTCTCGTAGTACCTAAGGTATCGATCCCACGAGGAGGGCTAATTTGTCCTAAATCTAAGATCGGAAGCACTACTAAACAATAATTAACAGACAATAACTTAAAACGCAAGAATTAACTAGACCAAATAAACCAATTCAATCTACAAAAATAACAATTAACAATTAACACGAAATTAAAAACAATCACAATGACAATAAACAAATTAAATACGACATTGAATAGTAATGGAATTTAGCCAATTAACGAACAATGATCACACACTCAAGTTCCACCAAATGAGTTTACCGAAAGAGAGAAAGGGAAAATTACCTATCTTTCATGACAACCTAACCAATTACGATTTATTGAATTAATGATTCTAGAAGATCCTAGGGTGAACTAATTTCTCTCAAGTTATAATTGAATCCTAAAGTATAAACCCTAATCAAATTATTGGTGGTTGTAATCTCTCAATTACTAACCTATCCAAAACCTAATTAGTTCTTAAGTTCTCTAATAAACAATTGGAAACTTAATGCGATCTCTCTACACAAGATTTACCAGCTTGATTTAATTCTGGATCTATTAATCCGCCTAACTCTTATTAGCCCAAATTAATCGTTGTTTCTCGATTCACTCTCTCAGTTTATTATCAAGACATTAAGCGTAGAATAAATCACAATTAATTCAATGAACACATAAAATGATTAGATTTCATTAAATCAAAAATAATAATCCAAAGGTGAGTATAGAACATCAACCACAACACAATCTATAATCAACTATCTATATCAATTCTATAATTAAATAAAATTGAAATACATAGGAACCAAAACTATGACGGGATGATGGGAGGCCGTGACTTCGGAAAGCTTCTTAATCCGGGAAGCACGTCATGTCTACGTCATCTTCCTCTTCTCTCTTCCTTTGTCTCTTTCTCGATCTCTCAAGGTCTTTTTTAGGGTTCGTTGGGTGGTTGCTCAAAGTTCTTCCAAGGCTCTCTCTTCCAGACTCTGCATCTGACTTGTAATGTTCTATTTATACTTTTGAGGCTTTAGGTCAAAGTCAGGGTCGAAACGGTCTAAGAAATCTTGTGAAACTTGAGTTTTTCTGTCAGCCCGATACAAGCGACAATCGTGGCCTTGCCTACCATGATTGTTGGCAGCTCTTTAACCTTTCTGTTATGATCATGGCCTGTTGTGCACGATCGTGGCCTGGATGTATGCTTTTTGTCACGATCGTACCCTCATGCGCACGATTGTGGCCTGGCTGCTCTGTCTCTTCCTTTCTGTCACGATCGTGGCCTGCTGTGCCACGATCGTGCCCTGCTGTGCCACGATCGTGACCTGCTGTGCCACGATCGTGACCTATGCTTTTGGCTCGAAAACTCCTCGAATCTTCTCCGTTCTTCATCGTTTACCTTGAAACACTAACAAACCCATCAAGGTACCTCAAAAATATAACAAATAAGCTCAAAGACTCATATTAACCCATAAAAACACTAAAACACTCAAACTAACATAATTAAACCCTACTTGCATACTTAACAATCAAAATCACACTAAATACATAACAAATTGAACCCTAAAACATCATGCAATTAACAATTATCAATATCTCGACACTTAAAAGTTTGCTTATCCTCAAGCAATAAAATAACAACACACAACAAACACAAAACACGCAATGCAATAATGAGGCAATGACTTTGATCTACATGAAATGAATTTATGTCAAATCATTAACATGCAAAATATTCATCTAGGGTCTTTGAACTAAATATACAACTTAATCGAGACTAAGTGTTAACTTATTTACCCTGTTCTATTGTACATGCACATTAACAATTTTTCGGTCCCTCGGACTTTATAACTATTTCTAAGTACATTTTCGTAAAAATTCAAGCTTATTACAAGTATAGTAGGTTTTTATTAAGGAAACAAATTTTTTAATATTTATTTAAACCCGGACTTAGTCTTTTACTCGGAAGCAAACATTTGTGATGAATGTCGATCTGGTTATCCAATTAAGTCATTTTACTAAACAACTTGGTTGAAACATCATTATAGCCTTTTTACGCGAAGGCACACAATTGTGATGCGTGTCGATCCGATTACTCAGCTATTATCACATTTTTAACTAGCTACTAGCTCTATTCATAACCCAATGGTCAGCGAAATAGTAATTTATTAAAAATTTTTATTACCTACCTTGTTGCTTTTGGCTATTCGTTTTCATGAAAAATACTAGTTTAACTACTTAAAAGACCTCAAATTATAAATGAATGTGACAATTTAGAGGATGCTAAATTCACACTAAGTCTTAATTAGGCTGTATATTTATCCAAAGGCCCCCTAATTCCCTAATTTCGCGGGCTAATGATCGTTCACAATCTAACAAACTATGCCAAAAATTAAATAAATTTCACTTAATCTAAGCCATTGACACATTTACACACTTCACACAATGTAACCTAATACTATCATACAGTATGCAAAATCACATTAAAAAATAAAACACATAATCCCTCGTCACACTTGAACAACACATTGTCCCCAATGTGAGAAGGAAGCACACATAAATAGATACACGAAAGGTAAAGACAAGAAAATAATGTAACAAAGAACAGACAAAATGAACAATAAAAATAAAAATAAAAATAAAAACAAAATAGAACTGAAGACTAATTTGGAAAAGAAAAATTTTTGGGTTAGACATGAATTCCTAAGGAGAGAGAGGTGGTGATGGTGTCGGAGGTGGCAGTTGAATGCCCTGAGGCTCAAAATATCGATGAATTCGTTAGATATCTCGGCTCTGGCGTCGTTGTGTGCACGCCATATCTGTAAGTTTTCTGTTGGTTTCATATATTGCATCCAAAACCTTCTTCTAACCTTGCTCTTCCTTTTCCTCATCTTCCAATTCTTCACTCGTTGATTCCTCCTGTCGAGCCGGTGCTGAACTCGAGCTTACTTGACCTGCCTTGGTTCGTACATGTGTCTACTTATGGATATCCTGCAAACTTATGTTTATGGAATGGATAATCTCTGCCCGAAATAAATGATAATGATTAAGGAAGTCGGGGGGATGAACTGTTAACCCCCTCCGTTCCACACCAAAATGTTCTGCAATGGCAGATACTATGTATCCCATTCCAAAATGGTTGCTCCGCTTGCGTGAAGCCGGAGCAAGGGCATTTAGGACATGGGTAGATGTGCAGACTGGAATACTGTGGTCTATGCACCACAGTATGAAAAGTTCCTTGGTGAAACACTTGTTGGTTTCTGAGTTGTCAAAAACCTACTGGCATATAAATTTGTGCAGCAGCAAGTGTTCATGGGGTCAGATGATGTTATTGTGCGCATTCTTAGCATGGAATCTCTCAATTCCAGTCAGCTCATGCCAGTATTAGGAAGGACAGAAGTTATCATGCTGATCAACGATGGTGGATTCGGGGAATCCACACATCTCACACATAATTTTGACATTCAGTTCATATGCTCGTCCTCCCAATCTAGACCATAATTCTTTGGTATTCTTAGGGTCAAAGGTCAAGGTAGTAAAGAATTCTAGTGTAAGTTCCTCATAAATAGGGAATTGGAACTGTATGAACTGGCCCCAATGGATTCTCTCAGCTAGGCTCTCCACCTGCTCACGCAATTATAGCCTAACTAATGTGTCAACATCAAAGTATTTAGGAACTGAAATTTGCCTAAAACGAAGGGATCAAAAACAAATACCTTCCTCCTCAGTATAAATGGGGAATGGTGCTCTGAAGTCTGCTGTTTGGTTCCTTCTTCCCCATCCTGTAACTTGCTGTCTTCTATGAGGTTCCCGTCGGGCTGATTGCTTGATGCGTGGCATGATTAGGCAGAGTGTGGAAGAAGTTCGAAACGTTAAAATTTCTAGTGAGATGTGAGAGTGTTTGGACACTAGAATTCTAGAGAGATAAAATGAAAATGAAAGTGAAAGTGAAAAAGAAGTAAGAACTGAATATATAAGTGGTAAGAAAGGTAAAATGGTAAAACTTCCATTTAAAAATCGCGCCTACCCTGTTTCTACATAGTCACAAGCCACGATCGTGGCATGGGCCATATCACTAACGCATGCTCAATCAAAAATGAAATGGTTGTACCCTAACTCCAATATCCTTTATTTGCTCTTTTTCCAGTATTTTCTCTTTTTCTTCGTAATTCTTTTATAACCATTTTCACTACTCTCTTTATGTTACACAATCTTCCCGTAATTCCAAAATCCTATTCCTTTTTTCCACTTTTATTTGAAAAATACAAAAAAAACAAACCTAACCACGAAATTCAACTATTCTAATAAAATTCAAAAGGAAACTAAATTTTCATAGATTGCCTCCTGTGCAACGCTTCTTTTAATGTCAGTAGCTCGATGCTTATTTAGGCTCGCGGTGGTTGGAATGAATGGTTCGATCATAGCGTCGTCATTAATCTCAGAGTTTGTACCCTAGCTACCATATTGCAATGACCACCGTCCTTGCAATTGTTTTTGCCTCGCCTTCTCGTTCTCAAGCACTTCTTTCGGAAAGCATTTGCAGGATCCTCTATGTCCTCCCATTTGCCTCAAGGCTCGGTTTCTTTGAGATCCACTGGAGGTGAAGGAGCTCAGTATTCTCTAATGGTCACCTTGAAGGTTATATGCTCCTTCCCTAGTCGCAGAGTTAACTCGCCCCCATCAACATTAATAATTGAGCGTGTAGTGGCCAAGAATTATCGGAGTGTCCTCATCTTTGCTAAACCAAAACATAGAATTCCGTGGGAAAGATAAATTTACCTACCTTTACTGGCACATATTTTGTGATTCCCATCGGTTTATGCGATGTTCTATCGACCGTCTTAACCAAAAACTTGATGGGCACTAACTCTCTTAGCCCTAATTTTAGACTGACAGTATAGAGCATCATATTTATGCTTGCCCCTAAGTCTATGAATGCCCTGTCTATAATAATGTTGTTGATACTACAGGGGATGAAAAAATCCCCTGGGTCATCTTTCTTTGTAGCTATATTGGGGTTTGCTTCCAGTGGTTGCTCCTCAACCTTCTTCTTGACAGACTCCTGTAGTTTGAGCTTCGAATGTATTCAGTCCGTCACTTCCTTGATCTTGTTATGCTCAATGTCCTGTAATTTTTCCACTCCCCTCTTTGCATATAACTCTCGCTGCTGCGCAATAGGGAATGAAAATACCCATCGAGTTACCTGAATTGACTCCATCGCTGGCTCACATAGAAGGTCTTCTTTACCTTCTCCTTTATCCTTTACCTTTTCCTGAACTTATGCGGTTTCTCCATCCTGAGTCTGAGTTATGACTATGATACGTTCCTTTGGATTGGACATGGTGTTGTTTGAAAGAGTTCTAGCATTCCGAGTCGACATTTCTTCCACTAACTAGCCCACTTGGATTTTTAAATTATGTATAGACGAGGCATGATTTTTCGTAACTTGCTCGAATATACTCTCAAGCCTCCTATGTGCCTCCTCTGTACCTCCTATCTTGTCCAAAATCCTATCCAAATTTGAATCCATTGAGCCTATTTTATCTTGTTGGAAGCTCGATTGCCCCTGAGGCCTGAATTGCCCTCCATTATTGTTGTTCGACCAGGAAAAGTTAGAGTGATTCTTTCACCCGGAGTTGTAGGTATTCGATTAGGGATTATTTCTCCCTCCTTGTCCATATTGCGCCCCCATGTAGTTTAATTGCTCCTGGTTATCCTCTCTCATCAGGTAGCAGTCCACAGTATCATGATCCACTTAACCACATAACTCACACTTCAACTGCGCGACCTTTATTTGAGCTAAAGATGATGCCTTCATATTGCTGAGTTATCGCGTCAAATTGTCGATCTTAGCTTGCATATCTGTCATTTGACCTACTGCGATAACTCCCTTATGCTCTCTAAGGGTAGTAGGTTGCTTACTTCTCTCACTCGCCCATAGGCAGCTATTACTGGCCATCTCTTCGATTAACTCCTCTGCTTCATCAACCGTCTTTCGCATCAAAGATCCTCCTGACGTTGCATCGATCGTGCCTCTAGTAGATGGGTTTACTTCATTGTAGAATGTCTGCAGAAGGAACTCCTTCGGTAGTTTGTGGTGTGGTCATCTCCTCTACAGGTCTTTATAACGCTCCTACGCTTCATAACTTGACTTCTCGTCACCTTATTGGAAATTAGTAATTTCCTTTATGATCTTTGTAGTCTTCGTTAACGAGAAGTACTTATCTAGAAAAGCATGCATAAGTTGCTCCCACGTTGTAATGTCAACGGGCCTCAGTGAATGATACCAAGCCTTCGCTCTATCTCTAAGCGTGAAAGGGAAAAACCTAATCCTAATAGCATCCTCCGACATCTGGTGATATCGGAAAGTATCACAAATCTTAAGGAAACTGACAATGTGTGAGTTCAGATCCTTATTCACTAGTCCATAAAATTGGACATTCTGTTGAAGCATATTTAGGAGGGCTGGCTTGATTTCGAATGAGACCGCTTGAACAGGTGGTCTAGCCACTCTTTAGTTCGCTGGGTTAAACCCTGGCCTCATGAAGTCCATGAGGATTCTCTGTTGTTGCCTTCTAGTGTTAACTTCTTGATCCATATTTCTCTGAAGTTCCTCAGCCATTGTTGACTTTTCTATCTCTTCGTCTTCCTCTCGCCGAGCTTTCCTAAGGGTTCGTTCTAATCGCGTGATGTCTAAATCTAATGTCTCAGCTGCATGACTCGAACCCCTCGTGACTCTTATGTTTGTGTAAGAGCACGATTGCTAAGTAAAATGAAAGAAATAAAAATGAACTAAAAATAAAAATTATAAACTATTCTAACGCCTTAAACTAGAGAACTAAATTGCCTTCTCCAGCAATGACACCAAAAACTTAATCGCAACGTTACACGGGCTAAGTTTTACTATTTATCACCTTGGTAAATTTTGCACATGCATGGGTCGTTCGCATAGTACCTAAGGTATCGATCCCATGAAGAGGGCTAACTAGTCCTAAATCTAAGGTCGTAAGCACTACTAAACAATAATTAACAGACAATAACTTAAAACGTAAGAATTAACTAGACTAAATAAACCAAATCAATCTATAAAAATAACAATTAACACGGAATTAAAAACAATCACAATGACAATAAACAAATTAAATACGAGATTGAATAGTAATGGAATTTAGCCAATTAACGAACAATGATCACACACCCAAGTTCCACCTAATGAGTTTACCGAAAGAGAGAAAGGGAAAATTACCTATCTTTAATGACAACCTAACCAATTATGATTTATTGAATTAACAGCTCTAGAAGATCCTAAGGTTAACTACTCTCCCTCAAGTTATAATTGAACCTTAAAGTATAAACCTTAATCAAATTATGGAAGGTTGTAATCTCTCAATTACCAACCTATCCAAAACCTAATTAGTTCTTAAGTTCTCTAATAAACAATTGGAAACCTAATGTGATCTCTCTATATAAGATTTACTAACTTAATTTAATTCCGGATCTATTAATCTACCTGACTCTCGTTAGCCTAAATTAATCGTTTATCTGCCTAACTCTCGTTAGTCCAAATTAATCTTTTTCTCTCGATTCACCCTCTCAGTTTATTATCGAAATATAAATCACAATTAATTCAATGAACACATAAAATGATTAGATTTCATTAAATTAAAAATAATAATCCAAAGGTGAGTATAGAACATCAACCACAACGCAGTTTATAATCAACTATCTATATCAATTCTATAATTAAATAAAATTGAAATACATAGGAACCAAAACTGCGATGGGATGATGGGAGGCCACGACTTTGGAAAGCTTCTTAATCCTGGAAGCACATCGTGATTGTGTCGTCTTCCTCTTCTCTCTTCCTTCGTCTCTTTCTCAATCTCTCAAGGTCTCTTTTAGGGTTCGTTAGGTGGTCGTTCAAAGTTCTTCCAAGTCTCTCTCTTCTAGACTCCGCATCTGATTTGTGATTTTCTATTTATACTTTTAAGGCTCTAGGTCAAATTTGAGGTCGAAACGGTCTAATAAATCTTGCGAAACTTGACCTTTTCTATTAGCCTGACACAGGCGACGATCGTGGCCTTGCCTGCCATGATCGTGGGCAGCTCTTTAACCTTTCTGTCATGATCATGGCCTGTTGTGCATGATCATGGCCTAGAAGTATGCTTTTTGTCACAATCGTGCCCTCATACACAGGATGGTGGCCTGGTTGCTTTGGCTCTTCCTTTCTATCACGATCGTGGCCTATTGTGCCACGATCGTGAACTATGCTTTTCCGAAAACTCCTCATATCTTCTCCTTTCTTCACCAATTACCCTGAAACACTAAGAAACCCATCAAGATACCTTAAAAACATAACAAATAAGCTCAAAGACTCATACTAACCCATAAAAACACTAAAACACTCAAACTAACATAAATAAACCCTAATTACATACTTAACACTCAAATTCACACTAAATACATCACAAATTAAACCCTAAAACTTCATGCAATTGACAACTATCAATGGTGAAGTCCATCTATGCAAGGCCCGATAAAGATCCATATGGACCTTTTACATTTAATGTTATATTTCTGATTTATGTATTTTCTCGTACGGAAGGTAAATCTTGCCCTCCTATCCATTATTTTAAATATAATGGAGATCCAGTCTATATGAGCCATCATCGTGGACACTTTGTATAGGAAGATAACCTATCTGTGTGTGAACCTGACTGTGAAATTTGTCTCAACCCAGAGTCAGACAATGATGGTGATGATGAGCAATATGCCAGATGACGAAGAAGGAAGAAAAAGTCTAAAACTCGTTGTATGCCTTCTCAATAGTATCATCCACACAAGGATGATTTAGATCCAAATGATTCTAGCAAATCTAGTGGTCTACCCACAGAAAGATCCATACATAGATTTCTTCGTAAGATGCTGAAATCTTCTACCTGTCAGCCTAAGCCAGTAATTCTTGTTATTACTCCTACTCCTATACCTTATATGATGGTTAAGCCATACGAAGAAGAGTTTCCTTCTCTACACATGAGTACAGATGAAACAACTAGGTTTATCTCTAGCCCTTATATTCGAGCCACATGAATCACTTCACAAGGAACACTAGTCTTAAATCCTTCTGATGAAGTTTTTAACTGGTAGACATCGAATGTAGTAGCACAAAACAAAGTCCTTCGAAGAATTGATTCCAAGTTAGATGGAATCAGTTAACAGACTCATGATACTCAACAAAAACTTAATGCCATCTCTAAACAAATCCAACAACTATGCCATTCATACAAAGCTCAGATCTAGCAACTCAATGTTGATCTTCGACATTACATTGCCTATTCATTCTTCTAATAACTTTGAAGATCTTATTGAGGAATAATCCACTGAAGATGAAGACACTAAGTTTGTTGTTTCTGTTACGACCTCTGAAGATGAATCCTCTGATTCCTTTATCTCTCTTAGGGATGATTCTCTATACATGAGACAACAGATCTGTATGAAATTAGATCGTCCTCTAGCCCAATGACCATATATCCATATCCAACTCTTCAGATAAGACCAATATGATCTCCCCATCAAAGCTATTGGATTTATGGATACTAGATCCATTTGTACGATTATGAAGCCTAACATTTTACTTTCTAAAGTATGGACCTCACATGATGAGTACTTTACTGCTGAAGATGGAAATTCATTCAAGATTGGGTTCATTACAAAGAGAAAGATCGGGATATGATTCTTTCCACAATGTACAGTTTGGACTAAAGTGCTTGGCAACAATCTACCTGGACTAGATATTCTCATTGGTATGGATGTATACAATAAAGCCTCACCTTTACAGATCCTACCCATAAGCCTTAGGTATCGATTATTTTACCGTCCCTACACTGAAGTGAAAAATGTGTTTGAACTTTCTCAAGTTCCTACACCATATGCCTCATTACGAGATAAACTGTTAGACTATTGTCCTGAATCACATGCACTTTTTTCTCATGCATATCCTCTTTGGAAAAGTTCTGACTTTTTTATAAGTCTACCTTTTAAAAAGAATGAGAATATCAATCCTACGAAAGCTACACATCCAGGGATGAACCCTGATGACATCAAACTCGCACAAGCTGAGTATGCTATCCTTCTAAAGCAATTACTCATTGAGCCCACAAAGTCAAATTGGGTTTGCCAAGCATTTTATATGAACAAACGTTCAGAGCCAAAGCGTGGTAAAAAGAGATTGATGATTGATTACAAGCCTCGGAATGCATTCCTGCAAGATGACAAGTTTCCTCTCCCTAATATCAGTACTAAGGTACTATTTTTAAAAGAAGTTATTGTCTTTTCCAAGTTTGATATTAAGGCAGGATTTTGGCAATTAGGTGTTCACTGAACTGAACGGTACAAAACTGCATTCTGCATTCCCAATACAAAATACCAATGGACTGTTATGCCATTTGGACTTAAAGTTGCCCCATCATTATTTCAAAGAACCATGATCAAGATCTATGAGCCTATCCTTAACAGTGCAATCATTTACATCGATGACATTCCCCTGTTCTTAAAGACCCATGAGGAACATCAGGCCTTACTTCAGTAATTCTTATATCTTACTAAAGAGTATGGCATCATGTTTTCAGCGTCTAAAAGCATCATTGGTATAAAGGAGATTGAATTTCTGGTTATGAATTTTAAAGATAGATTCTACTAGCCTAGTATACATATTGCACAAGAGCTGTTACATTTTCCTAATGAAAATATCACTGTGATATAATACAACAATTCCTCAGGATTGTTAATTACATTCGTGAGTTCATACCACATGTGGCAGCTTACACTTCATGTTTATCTAATTTTGTTAAAAAGAATCCACCACCTTGGCATTTAGAACAAACAAAGGTTGTCCAACATTTAAAGCACATCTATGAAGATCCTCCACCTTTAAAAATTCCTAACATGGGACAACGCATAATACAGACAGATGCTAGTGACCATTATTAGGATGTTGTGCTTATCGAAGAAATCAATAACAAGCACCATTATTGTGGTTATGCAAGTGGCTAATTTCAAACCTTTGAATGCCACAAATATATTAGTTACAAAGAGATCTTAGCTATTAAAAGAGGTATTGAAAAGTTTGCTTTACATGTCGCTCTTTATCACTTTGTCATTGAAATGGATAACACTTCATTTACCAAGATTCCTGATCAACCCAAGAAATATCTTCCCAATAGTCAATTGCTTCATTGGCAGGAATGGTTTTCTCGTTATAAATTCTCCATTTGTCATATTAAAGTCACCAAGCACACTTGCTGATTTTCTCTCTAGTCTTACCAAACCTATCTTATTTCTTTCCTCTTCTCTGAAACATTCTATTCCTCTTTTTTGGCTTATGGAGTTTCCTAAGTTTGCAAAATTTTAAAAAGATTTTCCCCTTTTGTTTTCTACTCCTCTAATGGTTGCAGACCTCTTCCCCCTTCTTCATCAAAGTTTGTTTTATTATCTTCATCTCACACTTCTCAAATTTGATATTTTACCCACTCCTGATTATTTTGATACTCTTGCTCCCTATAAACTAATGTATCATCTTTATGATACTCTCTATGATACTAACTTGTGGCATCTTTGGGCTTTGTCCGCCCTATATGCTTGCTCTATCTCTCTGTCACCCCTCCATGTTTATCGTTATTTATTTGATCTTACAAATGTCAACTCTCTTTTATGGAATTTTTTAAAATGGTTTCAACCATTATCCAAATGGCGTGTGGACATTTCTCAACTCTTAACTCATTATCATTTATGAGATACTGCCTTAACTGATCACAAAGTTTATGTCATTTATATCATACACCGTCCTTACTGTATGAGTACTTTTGGACATTTGTGTATACTAAATCACCTTCAACATTGGCAAACCACCCTTGGTTTGTCTACAGAATGCACACAGTTAATGGCAAACTTACATTCTTTCGTAGACCAACTCAATCAATCCCTGAGCCTATCTCCATCCAACATCTGTAAATCTTTTGGTCCATATTTCGGAAATACTGCTCTTCTCGCACCAATTCTTACTCCATCATTTGACCATTAGACATCGGTGGCTCCCTCTAAGGTTATCAACATTTGAGCTGGTGAAGTTCCTTGCCTTACATATTGTGAGTCTATAACTTCCATTGTACCATCTAGCCCTGTTCAAGACCCCATTTCTATTTCTAGCCCATGGCCTTCTACGTGGACTACAATTGATATCGGCCACATTCTTCAGCAAATTGACAACGACATGGTATTGACAGATGAATTTGACTGTGAAAACGACCTCACTTTAGCACTCTAAAGTGGACCTTATCTTTTTAGGTGTTTTCCTTTTTTGAGTCTTTTGATGAAAGAGAATCTTTGTGGCCCATAAATCACTATGTAAGATTCCTTCTTATCATCATACTATTTACTTTTTGGAAAGTTGTTTGCTTTTTCAAAGTAGCATTGTGAAAGGTGTGATGACTGTACTTGAAAGCTGCTTTCTTTTTTTAAAGTTCTAATCAGTGTATCTTTTGAGTGTTTTACTTTTCTACGCTTTCTTCACCTATAAAAGCAAGGTTCCTCTTCCATTATAGAAGGCAGAAGTTCAATGTTTGATTTCAATGAATATTAGTTTGTGTGATTTCCATCCTCTCTAAGTTCTTTATCACCTAAAAGCTTAATTCTTGAGTAATGTTAGTATCTGTCATTATACAGAGACAAGTAGGCTCTACACTCACCTCTTTTAAGGATCTTGTATATCAGAAAGTCTAAGACAATCTATAACAGCATAAAACAATTCCACTATAAGATTAGAGTTTAACTAGGAAAGATTGTAGGTACTATTGCAACTATTATTTCAAAGGGGAAAAAGAGTTGTGAGAGTGTAAGGTTCCTAAGAGGAAAGTTGAGAGTTGTGTGCTCGTGGAGATAAGGGCTTTGTGTCTCGACCATCATAGCTAGAACTTACCGATAGTCACAAGGTTCCCATGTTTTTCCACAATAGTTTACCAGACATTGCAGTAGTCTACAATGTACTTTGGTTAGTCGATGGTCTGTTCAAAGGTGTTGTTTTAGTTAGTTGGTTGTCGTAGTTTTCTTGTGTGCCCTTTAGGATCCCCGGTGTTGGTAAATAACTAGTGGTTTCTCAGTTATTATAAAGTCTAGTAAGTAATTCCAATATTTGATAGACAAATTCTAGCTAAAACAACTAATCCTCTGATTTTGGCCTTGTTGGATATATAAATGGATAACTAGTTTTTTTTTAACTGATTAAATTTTTTTAATTATTTGATATAATCAAATAGCTGATAGATATATTTAGTAATCAGTTGATTGAGTTGACGAATTAAACCTAATAAGTTAATTAAAAAAACTAATATATAAGAGCGCTATGATGCCTTAATATACGAAAAGTCAATTGTCTCCTCCTAACCACACCATGTTCTTCTCTTCACTGTCTGTATCTCCTTGTTCTTTATATTTTTTATATAATGTCCAGCATCATCTTAAACTCCAAAAGATGAAACAGTAAAACAAAGAAAATCTTTCTTTTGGCTATATATGTGTGTAGTGGGATGTTCTTATTCTTATTGGATGATGATGATGATGATGATGATTATGATGATGATGATGATGACGATTATGATTATGATTATGATTATTATTATTATTATTATGATGATGATGATGATGATTGTCGGCCCCATGGAAATTTTTCCCATTAACTTAATCCTAATAGCTTGTGGAATAAATGCATGAGAAGAAATTGAGGGTATTTTCGGTATATAGCTTAAATGACAAGGTAAAGTGGACTTTTGGGTATGGTATGGTGGACATGTCTTGGATCAGATGGTAGCGTGAATGGGAGTGAAAGAACAGAAGAGAAGCTTCGGATGAGAATGGAAAGAGGAGAGTTATGAGATGAGTTGCAAATTCTGTAAAGCTTAAGAGAGAATCCGAGTGTATTCAATAAGGGAACAAAGAAAGAAGGAAGCAAGAGTCTTCTGTGAAGGTAAGGATCTCATTACTTGGAAGATTTACAGTAAGCATTTCAGT
>JAOQMS010026699.1:0-15223 GCA_027563885.1 Erythroxylum longipes | reverse complement strand
AATGATATAGGCAGAATTAGGCTAAGTAGTATTCATAAAAGTTGTAGATAAATCTTGTAGCTTTCCAATGGTATCAAGATCAAAATTTTTCGACTTCAGGTGTAAAAGTTATGGCCTTTATAAGATAGCAGAAACTGTATAGGAGTACCAATTTTTAACAGAAATGGAAATTTTCACTGAATTGATTAAACTATACCCATCTAGGTTGAATTAGACAAATTTGTCTTCATGAAAGTAACGTTATATAGTTTGAAATTTTTAGACTTCTGGATTGAAAGTTATGTTGTTCAGAAGTAAGGGTGTATAACTGGGAAGTTGCGATCGTGACACAGTACGATCGCGACCGTCCCAGAATTTCAGAAAGTCACGTCGCGAACCGAAATTTTTCAGGGAATCGCGATCGCGACGGTCCCTATTTTATTTCAATGTCACAATCATAACATAGTACGATCGCGACACCTATATTTTTTAGACTCCCTCTCACGGACGTGAGAGGTAAAGTCACGCCCGTGACTTTTGTCACAGGCGTGACTACGAGAGTCACACCCGTGACTTTTGGCCTTTCGAATTGAGTTGTTTTATTCAAAACCAAATTGCAAATTAATTCTTTTAATACCCAAATCATTTATTCTTTGCTCATTTTTGCTATGGAAAAATTTTCATAAAATTGTTGAGTATTATTTTACTTTTCCTATGAATTTTTATTTATTTAATATAATTCTTGTTTATTTCTTTTATTATGATATTATCTATTGATTGTGTATTTTATTAATAATTAATTGATTATGTTAAAACATTTGTTTTTGAATAATTTAATTTTATGTCTAAAATCATTCTATGATATTTTAATTACTATTTTGTTTATATCAGATAAGTCCCACCACAAATCTTCTTTGTCTAAACTTTAATTAAATTCAAATGTTAGATTTTATTTTCTTGCATTGTTCCCAAATATACTTTTATTATTACAAATAAATGGCAATGGTGACACATAGTTGCCATAAAATCCCTATAGAGACCCGGGGCCAACAATGATAATGTACATGTACGGTTATTCGAAAGCTACAATATATTACATTCAGATTTATGAAATGAAAAGAGGAGATTGGTTTTTAAAATTTGGTGACTTTCTTGTATAATATTAGATGACATGACTAAGTTAGTTATGTTACCATGTTGTAAAGTGAAGGTGAGATAGTTAACCCACCATTATTACAGATTATGTACTAGAATGTCCACAGGGTGTTCCGGTATGTACTTCGTAGTAATGGGGTGCTATAGTTAGGTGGTATCCGAGCATGGTTTGGCATCCATAGAGACATAGAGGAAATTAAGCATGAATATCGTGAGAAATGTAGATAATGATTTAAGTTCTTATTTATTATAGGTCGTCTGCCTTAGGTGATCAAGTGGGAAGGTCAATTGACATCAACGACCAAGAATCTGTAGGAGCCAGTAGAGAGTCCTCTGTACCTCAACCGGAGGTAATGCCTCCTAGAGTTCCTGAAAGAAGGGAGAGGAGGTATGATAGGCTGCGAAAGTAGGGGACTGTGGAGTTCTACGGAAGTACAAACCTTGTGGAGGCTGAGGGATGGCTAGAGAGGACGGAGAGAGTTTTCGATCAGATGGACTGCGAGCCAGATGAGAAGTTTGACTATACAGTTTCCTTAATACAAGGTCCAACTGACCAGTGGTGGAAGACTGTCGTAGGCAGTACCACCAGGCCTTGTAACCTGAAGTGGGAAGACTTCCTGAGGGTCTTCAAGGAGAATTACATGCCCAAGATCTACTTGGACAGGAAGATGAAAGAATTCCTGGATCTGAAGCAGGGTAAGATGTTAGTGGCAGAATATGAGATCAGGTTCAATGAGTTGATGGGGTATGCTACTGCTTTGATTCCTACCGAAGAAGATAAGTGTAGGAGATTTGAAGATGGGCTGAACATGGAGATCAGGAGAAGACTAGCGATCTCCAACCTGAGCAGTTTCACTGAGTTGAGAGCTGCTTCGATTAGAATTGAGCAACTACTGAGAGAGGGACGAGAAGAGTCTGGGAAAGGATCTAGATTGAAGAGGTCCAGTGAGATTCAAAGTGGTTCTAGCAGAAAATTCAGTAAGCGCCAGAACCAAGCTTTCAGACGACCTGCTGGATCAAGACAGTCAGCATTCAGACAGAGGGGTGGTTTTGTAAAGTCTGGCAGTAGAAGAAATACAGTGCAGAGTTAGTTACCCCCTTGTGAGCACTATCGGAAGAAGTACGGTGGTAAGTGCTGGACATTATCAGGAGCCTGTTTTCGATGTGGTTCTCTAGATCACAGAATTAGAGATTGTTCTATTGTTGCTGGAGCCTAGTCAGGTGTGAGAAGGGGATCTATGAGTGAAGCTACAATCCAACAGAGTCGAGGTAATGGGACTGGACAGAGAAGTCGTGGTAGAGGTTGAGTGAGCGTTGGGAGTCCTTCTGTCAGGATTGAGGTGCGGAGCAGCTGACTGTAGTCTTTAGCCCAAGTCTATGCCATGACTAGGCAGGAGGCTCAGGATTCTCCGAATGTTGTTATAGGTGCGCTACTTGTTTATGATTATGAAGCATTTGCATTGGTAGATCTAGGATCTACGCATTCATTCATCACACTGCATCTGGAATCTAAGATGCATTGCGATAGAGAGTTACTACAGTATGGATTAGAGGTGAGTACACCAATAGGTAGTACTATAGTTATAGGGGAGGTCTGCAAGAGATGCTTGATTCAGATTGATCAAGAAGAATTGGAGGCAGACTTGATTATACTACAGCTGAGAGAGATAGATATTATCCTAGGCATGGATTGGCTCACTACTCATAGGACTATTATGAACTACTATACTAAGGAGATGGTATTAGAATCTCCTAATCATCCGAGAGTAGTTTTCAGAGGAATTAGTCAAGCAGTGCCAGCTAGGTTGATATCATTTATGAGTGCATTGAGGATGATGCAAGGTGGATGTGAGGCTTATCTGGCCCACGTCATTAATACTCGTGCTGAGCAGAATCTACAGGACATTCCCGTGATTAGGGAATTCCTGGATGTATTTCCTGCTAAACTACCTAGCTTACCTCCAGATCGGGAAACAGAGTTCTCAATTGATCTGATTCCAGGTGCTGCTCCTATATTTGTTCCTCCATATAGGATGGCACCTGTGGAGCTAAAGGAGTTGAAGGCTCAGTTTCAGGAGTTGCTGGAAAAGGGGATTAGACCCAGTGTTTCGCCTTGGGGAGCTCTAATTTTGTTTGTAAAGAAGAAAGATGGGACTTTGAGGTTATGCATCGATTATAGGCAACTGAATCAGGTGACAATGAAGAATAAGTACCCGTTGCCTAGAAATGATGATTTGTTTGATCAGTTACAGGGAGCTCAGGTGTTCACTAAGCTGGATTTGAGATCGGAGTGCTATCAGTTGAAGATAGTAGAGGCTGATGCACCTAAAAGTGCATTTAGGAGCATCTATGGGCACTTCAATTTTTTAGTAATGTCGTTTGAGTTAACTAATTCCCCGGCAGTATTCCTTGATGAATAAGGTGTTTCAGCCCTACCTGAACCACTTTGTGATAGTATTTAATGATGATATTTTGGTGTATTCAAAGAATAAAGAAGAATATGCCAGACATTTGAGGGTAGTACTATAGATTATGAGGGAGAAATAGTTGTATGTCAAATTCAGTAAGTTTGAATTTTGGCTGGATCAAGTTGTGTTTTTGAGACATATAGTGACTGGACAAGGCATACAGGTAGATCCAAAGAAGATAGAGGCAGTGATGAATTGGGAAGCTCCGAGAAATGTATCAAAAATTCGAAGCTTCCTAGGATTAGCCGAATATTACCGGAGGTTTGTCGAGGGGTTTTCTTTGATCTCAGCCCCTCTAATAAAACTTCTGAGGAAGAATGTAGTATTCAGATGGAATAAGGAATGTCAGAAGAGCTTTGAAGAGCTGAAGCATCGGTTGACTACAACACTAGTATTGACTATTTCATCGGGGATCAGAGGATATGTGGTATATAGTGATGCTTTGCTTCAAGGATTGGGATGTGTATTAATGCAGTATGGCAAGGTGATCACCTATGCATCGAGACAATTAAGGTCTCATGAGATTAACTATTCGGTATATGATTTAGAGCTTGCTGCAGTTTTCTTTGCTCTAAAGATATGGAGACACTATCTATATGAAGAGACATTCCAGATTTATACCGATCATAAAAGTTTGAGATATCTACTGAGTCAGAAGGAATTAAACCTGAGACAAAGGAGATGGATTGAGTTATTGAAGGATTATGACTACACGATTAAGTACCACCTGGGGAAAGCCAATGTGGTAGCTAATGCTTTGAGTAGAAATTCTAATACTAATATAGCTTAGATTCAGTTATCAAGGTTACCAAACTTGATTCAGTTGAGAGCTCTGAATGTGTAATTAAATCTGGAGCAAGATGAGGCATTAATTGCCACATTGAAGCTGAGGCAGATGTGGCATGATAGAATTAGAAAAGTCCAAATGAAAGATCCTAATATGGTGAAGCTTATAGAGAAAGTGAAAATGAGTCTAGATTCCGAGTTTGAGTTGAGAGATGAGACATTGTGGTTGAAACAGAGGCTGTGTGTGCCTAATGTAGATGATATAAGGAAAGAAACTCTAGAGGAAGCTCATATGACCGCCTATGCTATGCATCTTGGTACTACCAAAATGTATAACACGCTGAAGCAGCATTTCTGGTGTCCTGGAATGAAGAAGCAAGTGGCAGAGCATGTTTCTAAGTGTATGACATGACAGCAGGTTAAGGTTGAGCATTAGGCTCCAGTAGGAAAGCTACATTTTTTGCCTATTCTGGAGTAGAAACGGGAATGAATTACCATGGACTTCATTATGGGATTGCCTAAAACTCTGAGGCAAAATGATGCTATATGGGTTGTAGTGGACCGATTAACTAAGTTAGCCCATTTCTTACCAATGAGAGAGAATAACTCACTAGATCAGTTGGCTCGGAGATATGTGAATGAAGTGGTTAGACTGCATAGGGTTCCAGCATCCATTGTATCGGACAGGGATCCCAGATTTACTTTGAGATTCTGGAAGAGTTTGCAGTATGCTATAGGTACTAATTTGAACTTCAGTACTGCATTTCATCCTCAAACAGATAGGTAGAGAGAGAGGACAATCAAGACTGTTGAGGATATGCTTAGAGCTTGTGTATTGGAGTTTCAAGGAGCTTGGGATCAATATATAGCACTGATAGAGTTTGCTTATAACAACCATTATCACAGTAGTATTGGAATGGCACCATATGAGGCATTGTATGGAAGAAAGTGTCGATCGCCTCTATATTAGGATGAAGAGGGCTTGAGAATGGCCCAAGAATTGATACAAGATACTATAGACAAGGTGAAATTGATCCGAAGCTGAATTAAAGTAGCTTAGGATAGACAGAAGAGTTATGTGGATCAAAATCGAAGGGACTTGGAATACAATGTAGGAGACAGAGTATTTCTAAGAGTTTCACCTTGGAGAGGAGTTTTGAGATTTGGTAAAAAGGACAAGTTGAGCCCTAGGTACATTGGTCCCTATGAGATCATTGAGAGGATAAGAACTTTGGCATATAAGTTAGCTTTACCGAATGAGATGTCTCAATTGCATAATGTGTTTCATGTGAGTATGCTTCGAAGATACCGATCGGATCTAAGACATGTGATACCAGCTCAAGAGATTGAGGTTGCTAGTAACCTGAGTTATGTTGAGGAGCCAATTAAGATAGTGGGAGCTCAGATCAAGCAGTTGAGGAACCGAGTCATTCCATTAGTGAAAGTCCTTTAGAGGAATCACTCAACTGAGGAAGCAACGTGGGAAACGGAGGAGCATATGAGGAGACAATACCCTCACCTGTTCAAACAATCAGGTAAGAATTTTGAGGACGAAATTTCTTTTAAGAGGGGGAGAGTTGTAACATCCTGTTACCCATGTTAAGACTACAATAGATTATATGAGAGATTACTAAGAAATTAGAAAGTGCATTTCATGCTCATGCATAATATGACATGCACATACACGTGATTATTAAATTTTACACATGAAAATAATTGTACATGCATTCGTTGACATTCCGGGTATAATTCTTATAAATGTGATTTTATTGAGAATTGTGGTTTATTTGTAATGAAAATTGATTTGGAGAGTGTATTGAGTGATTTAGAATTTTTGGTGAATTTTAGGAAAAAATTTCGAAAATGTTTAGTATTACTGGACAAGAAAAAAATGACAATTGGCGAGTAAATTGATGAATTGAAATAGAAATAAGAATTTTTGATATTGAAGAAATGTGATAAATGATTGTGGGAATTATTAAGAAAATGATATTGAAAATTTTGGAGACTTTTGGAGTAAAATTTGAAGATGACTAGACTAGTTCTTTAGAAAAACTAGTTAAAGCCTTAGAGGTTGGATAAGTGACAAGTGTCACTTATTTAGTTTTGTTATATTATTTGATTAAGTTAGACAGACTTAGTCACGTTCCTTTTAAACTTGACTAAGTTACTGTTGTTCATAACTTAGTTCTCTTCTTCACAACTCTCATTTTTCAAACCCTCTCTTCATTGGTTTTTGAGTCACCGAACCTTCATCAAAGTTGCATCTTATTTTCATCTACCTTTCTACTCCTACTTGTTATCCATTTCTTTTGCCTCAAGAAAAACCTAAAATAAACCACCTTCAACATGATGTACTTGATTGCATGAAGATTAGGGTTTCTTGAGATTGTTGAAGATTTTGGAGTTTTATCAAGTAAGTATCTTGTTAATCCTTTATAGATGTTAGATTATGAAACAAAAATGGTGATTTGTTGACATTTCATAATCATAAGAAAAATAGACATTTTTCATGTTCACCGTGAATATAGTATGAAAATGTGTATTTGTTGATTTTTCGGTTTTGATGGTCAATATGTTATAAGGTAGTGTGGAAATGATATTTTTTAGATGTTTTAGAGATAGAATGATCTTCATAATGGTGTTAGGATGAGTACAGAAAATTGTTAATGAATGGTATATGCACATGTTTTGTTTTAAGTAAATGATCAAAAATAGATCATGGACTGGTTTGTGAATGATATTGAGTTAAGAATGAAGAGTAACGAAGTAGGAAAAATTATCTTTATACAGGTTGTGTTAGGTGTAAAATCTAGAAAAAATTGGAAGATGATTGTTGGAAAATGTAATTGTAACATGTTCACTGATTTTTCTTCTGTGTTTTGAGGATCTAGATGTTATGAGATAGCATTAAAATCATTTTTAGAGTTAAAAGATCCATGAAAGGCACGATCGGGATACCATTGCATTCTCACAGGCGTGAGAAACAAAGTCAAACTCGTGACTTTGTGCTTCATCTCTCTTATGGGCGTGAGAGAGAAAAGTCACGCCGGTGACTTTTGCCCAGATGGATCAACCCTGTTTTAAATTCTTAAAGTTAGTGAAATGAGTTTTAGACTTAAAGGATAGGTTCAAGGTGATGTCTAGTTATGAAAAAAAATTAATAACTAATGATAATGCAGAGACATGAAAGTGCAAAAACCATGCAGAGTTACAAGAAGAGATACGTGCATGAGTTTCTGTTTTTGATGTTATTTTTAATCTTAAGTTTTTATTTGTATATGATTATGATGAGTTAAATGGAAGTTGAAAATGGGGTTAACATAAGTTATAGATGTAGTTTTACGTGAAAGAAAGGAAGAAGAAGGAGAGAAAAAAATGTAGTTCGGAAGAAGAAGAAGAAAAACAGTGGCAGGTCACAATCGTGCTATACTGATTAACTCTGTAAGTTGTGATCATGAGAGGTCGCGATCGCAACTCTGCTGATTAATCTTGGAAGTCACGATCGCGACAGGTCGTAATTACCCGAGAGGCTTAAACGAGGGATTTGGTTTTTATTGAACATGCTTCGGTATTTTGATGATATCTTGACCTTTAGTTATCCAATTGGGATGATTTTTTATTTGGAGTAAACTGGAGACATAGGGATACAATTTTTTTTAAGAAATCAAATTTTAATTCCATCTCTAAGAATTTCAAAATCTGGCTTGCAATTGAGTTTTGACTGAGGCTGTAGTATTACCTGAGACAGAAATCATGTCTTGTTGCTTTTGAATAAATTGTATTGATAGATGCCGAATTAGACAAAGGTATCTTCAAAAAATTTGTATTTTGTTCTCTTATCTTTCAACTGATATAAAGTTAATAATTTTTTAATCTGGGAATTGAGAGATATGAGTTGTACAAGTTGACAGCATGATCATGTACAAGACAAAGTTTCAAATGTGCTCAGTCTATATTATTTTAAGTATAACTCATAGAATACTAAACCAAATTGAATGATATTGGTCTCATTAGAAACTTAATAAATAGGATCATAATTTTCTAGAAGAAAATATCCTCAAATTACTTCATTTTCTTGGTCAAAAAGAACATGGAAAGTAGACCCGAAGTTATGTTCAGGAAAATTCTGAATTGACAAAATGAGTTATAAATTTCGATTTTATTGGTTTTATTGAGGTATAAATCATAAGTATAAATGATACTTATGTGAGTTTGAAAATATTAATGTTAACATGATGAGAATAATAGAGCAATACCTGGGATTGTCATGAGCATGCATTGTGCATATTTCATATACATATATGTGCATTAGCAAACACTTATAATTGTGCAAAAGTGTGATATGTGTATATTGTTTAATATAGAGGAGCAATTAGAACGTCATCATCCAAACGTCACCAAAACTTCGAGGCAATAGCTTCGGGAGCAATCGGTGGGTAACCTAGATGGTCTTACTCAATTAATTGTTCTGTTAGATTATGTTTGAAATATCTTATGAATGTGAAATTGATTGTGTTGATTCCGAACAATGAAGGCCCGAGGTTTCTAATGAATGAATGTGATATTTGAAGTGCTCCTTGTATGTGAATGTGAAAAAATAAATGTTACTCAACAAATTTTGTTAAATGTCATACTAAGGTCCAAAGATGAATGTGTTTTGAATATGAATGTGACTGATTGAATGAATGTATGAGATGCATTTCATTTCATAAATGCATGAAAGATAAAGGCAGTTCTGACCGTAGTCGCCAATAAAGGAACTTAAAGCTCAAAATGTGATAAGAGCCTTTGGCTCAGGTGTGCATGTACCCAATATCCACTAAGAGATATGGGACATTATTCGATACAGCTCGGTTTCCACTAAGGGATATGAGGTAGGAAAAAAAAGACACTCGGTCACAACAAAGTAACAAATGAAACTAAATCATGTGCATTGCATTTACAATTGATATGTGTATTTTGTATCAATGAAATGTTTGGTATAATTGTCCCGAAAGTGATATATGATGCTTTAGGCAAAAATGCAAAGATGTTAATTATATGTCTACATGTTTGAGGTGTTGCATGAATTAAGTGAACCATCAATGATGGTTACCTCATTTGAGTTCGTAAAACTCACCCAAAATTGTAAGTAGACATTTCAGGACCGAGGGAGGAATTTAGCTACTGAGAGACTGTACAAGAAGCATAATTCTTGTACTTTTGTGAAGAAAATTGCTCACATGTCGGTCAGCTAAGATTGGAAGATTTGATAGATCTTTTTGTGTATTTCCTCTTTCATATAGCTTATTTTGTATTAGGTTATGATGATTTATATGTACGATTATTTGAAAGCTACAATGTATTACATTCGGATTTATGAAATGGAAAGAGGAAATTGGTTTTTAAAATTTGGTGACTTTCTTGTATAATATTAAATGCCATGACTAAGTTGGTTATGTTGCCATGTTGGAAAGTGAAGGTGAGATGGTGAACACACCATTATTACAGATTATCTACGGGAATGTCCAAATGGTGTTCCGGTATGTACTCCGTAGTAGTGGGGTGCTACAGCTGTTCTTGATCGTCTTTGTCTGTCACAATCGTGGCCTGCTGTGCCATGATCATCAGCTATGCCTTTGGCCCAAAAACTCCTCGAATCTTCTCCATCTTCACCGTTTACCCTAAAGCACTAACAAACCCATCAAGGTAACTCAAAATATAATAATTAAGCTCAAAGGCTCATACTAACCCATAAAACACTTAAACACATAAACTAACACAATTAACACATAAATACACACTCAACACTCAATTTAACACTAAATACTTAACAAATTAAACCCTAAAATACAATGCAAATACAACTATCAATACTCAGATAATTTTATTAATATAAACCATAATGACTATAAGGACGAAGAAAATGATGATTATGTAGCTATCATTTAATTTTTTATTTTTTCAGTATTATAATATGTTAAAATTCTAAACTCCTTAATTCTAACTACCACTATGGCTTCATATTTGGTGCATCGAATACCAAAAAGAAGAAGAGTCAACAAATTCATCTCTATTAATAGTTGGGTGGTTCATCCTCATTTTTAAGGAACTAATTGTCTTATCTTTTCAATTTGCCTATCTACTCACCTGACTCCTCTATAGCTAAAAAATTAGGTGGACTTGTCATAGCTTGGGTACATTCATAATCCATTTTGCAACCCTTATTGTATCGTCTATAATAACAACTAGAAGACATCATTCATTTATTCTTCCAGCATGACTTTATAAGCAAACCTGGCTTTCTCTACAGGTTTCATTATCCATCTTCCACTTAGAACCAACTAACCAGTTAGGCTTCATCAGTCAAATTAATATGTGCTAAAGATTACAATTTGTTTGGTGCTACACTTAGTAGTCTTGTTTATGCTAGTAGGTAAGAGAGAAATAATATATTTTAAAATGGAAATGGCAAGACCCCAACTTTTTTGCAATAACACCTTAACTTGGATTAGAGGAATTTTGGTGAAAAGGTTGAACTCTAATGAAACTAGGTTCGAAGTGGCCCAAAGATGGAACATCAAGTATCCAATAGTCACAAGAAATTAATAATAGCCTTAGAGAAACTTTAAAGAATTTAACGAATGACTAGTCAGGGTTGACGTGTTAAGATGAACTTTTTTAGTATACCAAAGCTTTTAGAGAGTAGTTTTCTTTCGCTTACTTTCAGCTCTATTTATCTTGTTAGTTGGAATGTTGTAGGCTTTTTTTTTGTTTGGTTATGTTTAGTGACTAGCACCATAGCTTTATTGTAATGAACCTCTTGTTCTTTCATTCATAATGAATTCTTTTATTTAAGAATATATAGGGTACTATTTTTAGGAAACATTAGTGTTGTTTGTAATGTTGGCTAGATACAAATGGAAGATTAAGTCTAATATGAATTTACATACAGACAATTTCAAAAGAAACTATATATAGACTAACTTAGGAACCTATATTGAGAACTAAATGGTACAATAAATAGATCTATATGATGCTCTTAGTATTACAGTGAACGTTTATAGGATTTCACATATCTTAAGAAGTTTTGAAATGTGTTAATCAAATAGGGATATCAATTAATCATTTTAAGGATAGGCAATTGTACACTAAGAAGTGACAATTCATCATCTTAAGAGATTATGTTGGTCCAATCATATAATATCTAAATAATTAAATCAAGGGACACTACAACGGAAACCACATTTAGCTACCAAAAAACTCGTCACTAAAAGTCTCAAAATCGTCACTAATAGTAATTAGCGACGATTTATTTTCGTCACCAGAAATGTCGCCGAATCCCCGTAGCTGAAAACTATAAGCGATGTTTTTCTCTGATCGTCGCTAATAGTTTTTTCCTACGCTTTATTTTCGTAACAAAAAATTATTAATAACGTTCTAGAAAATCGTTGCCAATACGTTTTGACTACACTTATTTTCACAACTAAAAATTATTAGCTATGTTTTCGAAAACGTAGCCAAAAGTTTTTAGCTACATTTCTAAAAACATAGCCAAAAATTTTTAGCTACTTTTTTGAAAACATAGCTAAATATTTTTAACTATGATTTGTAAAATATAGTCAAATTTTCAATATACATTTTAACAAAATATTATACCATGTTAATGATAATTATTTGTGACATTTTTAATTTATATTATTATATATAATATTTAGATTTCTATTGTTAATTTATTATACAAAAATAATTGATAATTTGAAGCATTATATATGAAAAGTAAAATAACATTAAAGTATATCAACAAAAAGAATATTCTTCATATACGAGATTTTAATTACAACCTTAACAATTCTATAGACAAAATAATAAATACAAAGACCAGTTTACATAGGACAATTACTCTTTAGTCTCATGAACCTATCAAGAAATAAGAAATGCCACTATTTGGACCTTAATAATACAATCAAAGCACAATACTCTCTGCTTCTTCAAGAATGATGGCTTTAGTTGGCTTTCCAAACAAATCAGTGTGCTCTTGGAAAGGAGACTTTGTGAAGCGTGTTTCCCTTTAGAAATCGGGTGTCAAATTTTCATATGTTTTCATAATACACTCAAAAGTGCATGTAACTACAAGTTCCATCAGAAAACAAATAGTAGAGAAGGACTTATGGTTACTCAAATTCAGAGCCTCAAGATATGATGAAAACAAATCGCAGAGAAGGACTTATGGTTACCCAATCGCAATGCAGCATTTCTTCCAAACTCATCCCCATTTTCAATGACATCACGAAGTGCATCTGGAAGAACCTTCCAGAATTCCCCAACAAATTCTAAACCTTTTCAACAAATATTCTGTAGAATATCATTTGCTAGATACAAAAAAGCAAGCCTTTGCTCTTGTGAAGAGTAATGGAATTGTATGTCCTATGTTTCCACAACATGTTTTGCTTTGTTCATATGGAATACACATAACTTCAGTTAAATCAAAATCCACCGATAACGAAAGAATTCCCAAATCTAGTGTAAACACAGTAAACTGAGTAATAACTTAATCAAAAACACTCTAAGTTTCACAACAATTTTCACTGATCCCTCAACTTCACTAAAACTCTAAGTTTCATAAAGAATTTTCATCAATCACCTAATTAAAAAAACCCTAATTTTTATAGAAGATATCGATTCATACAAAATTAACAACCGTAACTTTAAGAAATAAGAAATCATTCAAGAAAATAAAAGAACCGAACCTCGGAGGGAGGCTTTTCTAGAAAAAGGAAGCAAAGAGCCTATGAGGGCTAAAGACAATGAAGCGTTGCGAGGGATCCACAAGCTTCGACAACCAACTATGCTTGTTGTTTGTGGTGTTGGCAATAGGATTTTGAATTGCAAAGTGAGGTCGATCATGCGGGGAGGTGCTAATGCTCCTCCTAAACAGCCCCTTGTAAACAGAAGGGGTATTGTCAAGAAACTCCAAATAGGCCACAAAGCAAATGAAAAGAAAGTAGAGGATGAGTCATGGGTGTGCCGTTTTCATGGAGGAAGAGGAAAGAAAGAGCAGATGAGAGATGGGTGTTTTAGGCTTTTAGAGCTTTTCATTTTAAGATTCAGTCTCATTTTCGTTCCCTCCTTATTTAGTACATTTGACCTCAAAAAAAGGGATATTTTAGACCATTTAGTGACAATTTTTAAAAATCTTCATTAAAGGGTCTACTTTTAATGACAATTTTAAATATCGTCGCAAAATGTTGAACTTTTAGATACAATTTGTAAAAAGCATTGCCAAATGATCCTTATTTGATGATGATTGCTAAAATTGTCACCAAAAGTTTTTACTTTTTCTGGAAATTTTTAAAATCGTCACAAAAAGTAAGACTACTTTTAGTGACAATTTTAAAAACGTAGCGAAAACAAACATAGCCAATTGTCTTCCTTGTTGTAGTGTTTGGACAAAAGATTAACTTTTAGTGACTATTTTTCTAAAATAGTAGCTACATGTTGATTATTTGGTGACGATTTTGAAAATCATCACGAAAAGTAAACCTTTTAGTGACTATTTTCCAAAACGTCACTAAAAGGTATCCTTTTGGCCACGATTTTATAAATCGTCACCAAATATCGATCTTTAGCTACGATTGTAAAATCGTAGCAAGAAAAAACATAGCTTTTTCCCTACTTTGTTATAGTGGGAACAAGATAATGCTAGAGGAAATTCTAGTCTACATTTTTTATTATATTAGATTGCTTCTCACTATTACTAATATGATTGTACCTAATGATATTTAGGTTTATTATTTTAATTTAGATTTATGTGTAGTCAATCGTACTCTCATTTGATAAATAGATAATAGTAGGAAGGTTAGACTTCTACTTATCATTTTACTATTTTACAATAATTGGTATTCTTACCTGTAGTCTTGTATTAGGATAGTAGAGAAAATGACAATCAATTAATAGCCTCATCTTTAAAAGAAAAACAAAAATTCAAAACATCTTGATTGCTCATTTGGAACTTATGGATGATTGGGATCTAAATCTATTTGCATGATTAAGATGCAACAATTTCAAGATCAAAGGCTAAGACGAGGTTGGTTGCATTGTAAATAACTGGGTATTTTCTTTGCATTAACAATGGGTATGAATCCATATGTATCACCATTGATGGTTCGAGTTCAGAAATTTGTATCTTATAGATAAAGAAAAAAGCAAAGTGATATGTAGGGAGGAAAAAGAGATGAAAATGTGACTCTGGGATGAGACATACTTCTCTTTGTCATTAGATTATCACACATCAATGGCCTGTGTTCTCAATCCTGGTCAAATAGAAAAAACAAATTATTGTGAGATAAGTGAGGGGAATGAAAGTCATAGTGGTTAAGAAATTTCCTACCTATTACATCATATATAAAAAAAACAATTTGTCAAACATGTCTTTTTATTCTAACTTCCTTATTATTTCACCGTGTTTTACACTTTTTCACTACATAGCATGATCATTTTATCCTATCTTATTCTCGCATTTTGTCATTATATTGTAACTTTTTTTTTCAGTCACCATCATTTTATTTAGATGTCTCTTTATCATTATTCTTCATTTTCTACTTTAATGGTCACAATTTAATGCTCTCTTCTCTATTGTGATATAGGTTTTTCAAGTTATCAGAAAAGTTGTTTTAGTTTCATTTTTGTTCTCTAATTATTCCTTTTTTCTTAAATTTTTTGACCTTATCCGCTTTGTTATTTAGTCCATATGCAATTTCTGTTGGCCCCCAAAAATTTTTTTCCGTTAAATTAAGCATAATAGTTTATGGAATAAATGCATAAGAATGAATTGAGGGCATTTTTGGCATGTA